>APFE030231368.1:16286-37189 GCA_000404065.3 Pinus taeda
TATAAATAATTTTAAAAATTTAAATTTTCAATCACATATTTAAGCAATATGAAATATATATAGATAAATACGCATGGTCTTAATATGTCTTACCCAATCCCAGTTCTCTTGAATGTCTAAAATCGTTTGAATGCTAAAAAGGTTCCTTCCTAAGTTCATTAAAAGTTTCCTTCTTTGATTGTTCCCTTTCGTCATTGTGATATTGGACGCCTATGAGAGTAATGAATTTATTTTCCATATAAAAAATAAAAATAAAAAATTGGTGTATTTAACCATTTTCAGATTTTTCCATTTCAATTCTTAATTTAAATCCATTTTTATTTTGTATTTTCCCAAAAAGATTATTAGGGGGCAGCAAACACAATTTGTTCCAATGTATTTTACAAAGTTTTTATTGTTAAATTATTGTTTCTATATTTTCAAGATTTACATCTTTGATGGAGTCGTGTTCCTTATACTTTTCCTACTTAAAAGGTTCATAATTTCATTTTTAATGTTTTATTGTAGCTACTACAACCATCCTCCAAAATTTTGCCTTAACTTAGTTTTGGAGCCTCCCTACCAACCATCCTTAGCAGCATGTCTTGCACTGTCAAGTACTTAGGATTTAGTTGAGTTTCAGTGCCCTGCTTGCCTATGCATATTAGCGTGTTTGTCTCCCTCCCACAGGCCAACATTCCAGACTTAGACTATCTGCTGGCTGAGACACTCCCCTAGAAAATTATGCAATTCTAAAGACGAATGAGCCTTCCCTCCAGAAATTGCGCAAATCAGCGGGGCAGCATGTTGGGCTCCGTAATTCCACAGAATAGTCAGGCAGTCCTCCTTCATAAAACTATGCAATCTAACCCAGCACTGGGCCTCAACCCAGAAATTGCACAATTCTGGGAGGCAGTGACCTGCTCAACCCAGAACTTTTGCAATGCCTGACAGATAGCTAGCTCTGCTCAGCCCAGAAACTGTGCAAATTTTCATCCCAGGCTCACAGACCGATGCATGTGCCATTAGGTTGACTGGTTCCTTCCAGGAACGAGCAAAGTTGATTTGCATGCATGAGTTGCTTTTCCCAAAATAGGAAAAGGAAGCATGCAAAAAGCATTCCTAGATTTGAGAGATCTATTTTTAGCAGTTGGAGGTTACATGCAAAGATCGTTTTAGAAACCTCCCGCCAAGTGTCGTTTTTTCCTAGATATGTGGCATGTGCACCATAACCTCGATCTTATCAAAACTTATGAACCAGACGCTACATAGCTCATCCCTCACATCGATCTTGCAGCTCTGACATCCCACATTGCATCTAGCAATCTTCGGCTTTCAACGTAGTTGTTTCAGGGTAAGTCTGTTTCTCATGTCTTACGCCGCATTTCTGTGGCTTTTTGTGTTTCACTTTGTGTAAGTTTTGTCTACTTGATTTCAATGAGCACTTGTTGTCATTGTAATGTATGTTAGCTTGCAGAAACACCATTTCAGTTTTCATTCGCATCTCACTGCTATCACATGCATGACACTATTTTGTACCGATGGTAGCCGTTGCGACAACTCACTTCACGCACATGTATTCTTTCTCATTTTCTGAATCCTGCACTTATTGTTTGCATGCATGATCATTCACTCTTGTTTACACTCAAACTCGCCATGCATTCAAACTTCTCATGCTTTCAGTCGCTCATCGGTGCGTCTGGGCTGCCTTGCCTAGACCTTACCTTGCCCGGCTAGCATTGTGCATTTCTGGAAGTGAAGGCTCTATCTTCCCTCCAGAAATTGTGCAATTATGGCCCAACACTGACCACCAGGCTTGCATTGCTCAATTCTGGAAGGCAGTGCCTTGCTGGCCCCAGAAACTGCGCAATGCAGTTTGCTGGTTTGCATGTCACTGCTAATTGAAATTGTACATTGCACAATTTCAGTCCTCAACATGCCAGGTTGGACTGTGCATTGCATAGTTCCAGTAGTCAATTAGCCTCCCGACAGCCCGAACTATGCCTTACGCACTTTTGGCAGTCAATCTCTCAACCTCCCAGTGCAAATTATGCAATCTTCACAAACAATCACATAGGTATGTTGCAAGTCAGTCCTTTAATTTTTTTTTTTCAACTGACAAATTGCTTGCCATGAGTGTTGCTATGTCTGCAAGTATCATAGGTGTTTGTTTTCCTCTCAGCAACATAGGTACAATGGCTTCCAAGAGAGCTGAGTCAAAGACACCGTTGAGAGTGCAACTGGGGATGCAATTGATCAAGTGTTTATGAACTTGCCTATCTGTGAAGACATCAAGTTGTTCATAGACAAGGATATCAAGATGAAATGGAAGCGGCATCACAATGAGTAGCACCATTGGAAGGAGCAGAAGGAAGTAGACCTACATGTGACAAATGCAAGAGGAAGGTTGTTGACAGCGTAGAGGGGAGCAAAGTTGTAAGTTCAAGCAAATCCACTTGTGATGAAAGTATATTTGGTGATTGAGGCTATGAGGCAATGGCACAACAAGAGGATTACATGAAGGCAAAGAGAGAAACAAAGGAGTTACAGGGGTTGATGTAACAACTCAAGGAAGAACAGGAGCTACATAGACAAGAGAAGGAGTTGCAGCAGGGAGATGTACAGCAAGGGGCGCAACATGCACAAACTAATGAAACTGCACCCATACAGGTTATAGACCCAGCCCAACATCTCGCATGGAGCAGACATGTTGAGTAATGTCGTCGATTGCATGAAATGGTTTTCAGGAGCATAGATGTCATTGTGCACATGCATGCGATTCCACCCATTGGCACACTCATTGAGGCGAAGACAACAACCAAGTCCGACTGGAGTTGAACATGTATGTCGACAAGTTGATGTGCATAGTCACCAGCACACACTTGGAGATCAACACAGACACTATGCATCTATATGTTGTTGGTCCAACTGCACTCAAGATGATGATGTGCATGTTATCAGATGAGTTGGATAGAGGATCCATATCAGTGTACCCATATGCAACGGAGGAAAGAGTTTGCTTTCAACAAGATATCACAATTGAATGCGCAGAACACCATCACGTATGACCAAGCTTGACATTAGTTCCCCACTGTCGATCATCGCGAGGATGTCGAAGAGTTATTCTTCCCACAACTGTCCGAGTCTTAGTGATGTCTTGCATGGCTTGCTCAAACCTATTTTGTCTCACATGGGTACATGTACATATTGTATGTAACATCTTGTAAAGTGAAAGTCCAAGTATCAATAGTTGAATGTAACATTTATGTAGTAGGTGGAGAGTCATGAGGGTAGGTGAACAGTCACAAAGAGAAATATCAAGGGTCACCCCACCCTTTACTATTTATAAAACCTCATAACTCATTGTAAGGGCTTTTGAGCATCCAAGCTTCATATAGGAGTATCTTAGACAAATCCTGGAGAGTATTGTAACGAACCTTAGCTTCTCCATAATGCAGAGCTAGTACATCTCTTTGGAGGAGCAGGCAAAAGTGACTGTAATGTTCCGTTATTGGAACAGGTTGGTCGTGGTTGTAATGTATGATTGGAACTTTCACTTCTTAATATAACAGAGCCATCACATTTCATGCATATGTTATTATTGTATTTCAGTTAACTTGGTTACTCTAATGATATATGTATCTGTCTGCTTACGCATGTATGTATAAACTCTTTCTATATATGTATGTATGAATCTTAATGAGATGTGTTGTTGGTTTAACTATCACTTTGGATTGTTGGTTCACCTACCTTCTAGTTCGTGATACATCTTTGCTCGTGTGTTCCCTTCTAATCTGCGTGTTTACACAAGTTTCCAAGGGGTGCACTCATTCCACCTTCTGTGTGTTAGAACCATTCATGCACCTTCCTTGGCTTGTTGCGCATGTCACACCCTTGCTACCAACAAGGACATCTTACTTACCTCTACATGCAACTGGGGTCAAGGCGATACCATACGACCAACTGTTGGGACTGCTACACCAAATGGTCTGATGTCTAGTTGAGACTTTTTACCAGGGAGATCCCCTGACATGTTGGCGGGTCTAGCACTATCAAAATGTTATTTTTAGGGGGGCTTTTAAAAGGATAGATAATCTCCACAAATCATTTTGTCTCTAAATCTTGGTAATTGGATGGAGAGGATTGACTTGTTAAAACAAGTTTTTTTTGCCATTAAATTTAAATTTATACGTGTACAGGAATCAAACTAGGAGGCAAATAGGTTATAAAAGGATGGAATGTTAGCAGATATTGGTATTTTATTTTAAAGGTTCATATTTGAGGATGCAGTGCTGGATGAGGGAGAGATTGTCCTAAGTTGATTGTAATGGAAGATCTACATCCATTTTATTGTTGCCTCTCTTTTCTTTTTGTTTCCTTTTGACACTTTCTATTCAGGAGTGAACATATGTAAAACTGGTTTGTTCATATTTTTGTACTTGTACTTGTTAGATTAACATTGATTGAGCATGGTAGTATCAGTTTCTTTTGTCATTGGTTCATATTTTAGTGTCTTATTTTAGTGTCTTGGTTTTGTGTTATCATGAACATTATTGCAAATTTTGTACTTGTTGATATATATATGGTATTTCTCTATAATAAAACATCCACTGTTTTTTTTTTTTTCTTTTCAAAACAAACCATTCAAATTACATTGTTGATCCAATTGTTATTGTTCCAATTATAAACATTGCACCACAAAGAAGAGACTTTAAGAATAGGGTGAACTTGCCTTCTTTATGTTTTCCCTGGGCAATGTTCAAAAGTATTAACTTACTTTATAGTTTATATGTTAAAATGTATTAATTTATTTTGTAATCTAAATATTTAAATATTTTTATTGTCAGAGGAGTTTTTAAATGATTTACAAATTATTATAGATATTTTATCATAATATTTCATCAAAATATATTTATAATATTTCTACAATATTTTTTTAGTATTTTATTTTAAATAATAATAATAATAATATCACAAATAAGTCAAACATCAAATTGGTGTATGTGACCTTGATTCTTTTGGAATGAGGGAGACACCTCCATATAGTGATTTTACTATTAAAGTCGATATTGACATGTATGAGTAGTGTGGGCTAATATGGCATCAGTTCAATATTATGGTGGCCAATAGAATAAACCAACCTATCAGAGGCATAATTTTTCCATATGAACCTTGAATGAGGTAATCTTTACATTATTGGAAAACTCTCAATGTCAAATAGCACTGAGAAATTAGGAACTTTGTTTGGAAATATTTGACCCCAAAAATGACCATTTAAGACCTGAAACATGCTTTGGAATTTTCTGGACCTTAAATAACCTAAATAAATGAAAACTTGTGTAATGACCTAGTTCAAATTGTACCTCCCCATTTAAGGAGGCTTTTGGTCCCCAAAATCTTAAACTAAAGGAGTTAACATATGTTTTTCCTCTACCATCTCCATAGAGTACCACTTAGCCTTACCTATAACTTCTTCTTTAAACATATCTTTCCAAAGTCTATGCTACCCTCATATGGTTGTTATTGACTTATTCTATAAAGTTATATCTTCTATGAAATCTACCTAAGCTACCAGTACTAAGTCCTCTATGAAAAGTAAGATTTGTTCATTAGTTCCTTGGTCCAACATGGAAGTCTCATAGAGTTTTAGAATTCCCACATTCACTGCTGAGTAAATGCACATATATATGAGTAAATTGACTCTAAAGGAATTATCATAGACCTTCTCCAATAGTTTGAAATGATCATACCATAGAGCCTTGATGTTCTAAATTGGACTTCATAGCCTTTATTTTTTTAGATGCAACCAAAGTCTATGTCCCACCTTGAAGTTTTCTCAATTCTATGTTGATCATGTTATACCTTGTACTTTTCATAAGACTTTGCCAATGTCTCTTGTACTTCAAATGGATCTACCTAAACTTATCAAAGATGTTTTTATCCTTCAATGTATCTCCTATGGTGTGTTCCCTCACTTCTCCTTGCTGTCCATATACAAAATTTAAGAGTGAAGGTGATAAATACCCAAAGTAGGTTTCAAAACAAGACTTACTAGTAGAAGTGTAGATTACTTTTATGTGTTGAATATAAATCAAACTTTCCTCACAAGTTCTTGGATTGTTTTGATTGTAACCACACAAAAATTAAACCAATGTCATGTTCACAGCTTTTGCTTATCGATATATATATGGAGGGAAAGTTGTACATATCTTCAAATTGGTGTCCATCTTCCCCCAAAGTGTGGCCCAAAAGGAACTAAGAAATCATATATCGCTATCTAAGATGATGTTCCTTGGTATCCCAAAAGTGAAACAAGAGTCAAGACCTTTTCAAATAACATGTTTGCTACATGTTGTCCCTTAATGGTCATTTTATAAGGAATGAGAATGCGCATCTTGCTAAACCTATCAATTATGACAAATAGATAGTCATGTCCCTTCCATAGAAAACAACATACAAAATCCATAGAGATGCTCTCCCATGGGCTATTAGGTACATGTAATGGAAGATATAAACCATGATTTATGTTAATAATCTTGTCAATACAACAAATCAAGTTATATCTTCTTATATTATGGGCTAATACACATACCTTTATAAGTTGGAAACTATGTAGCTAACACCAAAATGCTCTACAAATTCAAAGGTGTTATTCTCTTTCATAAGTTGCAATCTTTCACCTTTAAGAATGCAAAGCTTGTCTAGCTCATAGAGAAATCTATCTTAGAAATTATACTTATTTTTCCCATCATCATCTTCTACACAAATTTGGACTTCTTGTTGCTATAAACCTCTTCAAAATCACGATGAAGGAGAGGGAGGCGATGGCGCAAATGCATCCACTCTGTAGTGACTCTGAGTTCATTTAGGATTTTCAGCACTGCATCTGTCATTTGGGAGCACTACCCTTATGCACTCCTCACCAATTGAGAGACTCGAGGAACTCTTTGTTTACCTCTTTTTTGACACATTTTCTAGCATCTAGCATCGAGGTTGGTATCTTCCACTTGCCCATCACGTCTGTTTGTGGGTCGGCAGATATGGAGGAGGATTTGCTTGACTATACAGACGACCTATATGTATCTTTGCCCATTTGGACAACTATGCCCTTTCCCGTGTCGAATGCATCATTATTTTCTCTATCAGTCTCCCATGTCGATTACCCTAGGGTCATTTCGCTAGTTTTCCCATCATACCCTAGCTCCTCACGACTGACATTCTTCTTGCCTATAGATTCGCTTTCTTGACCTATTTCTGATTACCCTCCCCCTTCTCCAGCGTCCCTACATTTCTTGGCTACTTTCTTTGACTCTACCTCTCCCTCTTACCCGTCGAGCTATTTACCTAACCTCCCATATGTTGATTACCCTCACATTTCTCTATCAGATCTAGGTCCCTTTTCCCTTGCCCCTCCCTCGAGGCCTCCACCTCCTCATTCAGATCCCCTTACTCAATTTTCATGTACTCCCCTCTCATTTGGTTGTTTTTATAGTATCCCTATCAACTTGGCCGATTGTGGCTCTGAACCTAGGGTTGATGATTCCTTGGATCCCCCTCCTGAATCCTCCTTCGTTCCTTCGGCTAATAAGCCCTCACTACCAGTGAAGAAATCCAATTGTGTTAAAGCTAGAAATAAGGACATCTCCCTCATTTTTGGAGAATGGATTCAAATCGGGGATGTTATTGATACAACAGACTGAGTCCTAGCCGAGCATGTCCATGGGCACACATACTCCACTGCAAGGTTAAGGCAATGGATTATTGAAATTTGGGGACAGATCCTCTCTGAACTGCCATCTGTTACCACTCTCTTGCATGGGTGGTTTTCCTTCCGATTCCAGCGACCAGACTACACTTCGTGAGTGCTTTCAAAATACGGGCATATCAAACTTGCACATGTCTTTCTTAAGAGATCGAGTCCCATGTTCGATCCGGAGTGATAGAAATTGGGGGTTGGTCCCATCTAGGTACATTTACTAGCCTACCGTTACATTTCTGGTGTTAAGACATTTTCACTCGCATTGGCAACGCTCTCGAAACCTATCTGGATTATGAAAAATCCTACATTGTCTCGGGAAATATGTCATTGGCTCGCATCTTGGTTCATCTAGATACTCGGGAGAGTTTTGAGGAACAAATTATTTTACACTAGAAACATTTCACTCATATACATATTCTTTACTAAGAAGGGGTGCTCTTCAAATGCAGACGCTGCCATAAGGTTGGTGATTTATACAAGGAATGCCCTCAGGTACTATCTGTCCCCCTTCCGGAAAATGTGTCTGAGAAAATTAGATTGGCAGACAAATCAGGTTCTAGTGTACTGTTCAACAATGTCCATTTTAATATATTATAAATTTCCTATGAAATTTATTATATTAAAATAAGGACCCTTTAGTTTTAGAAAATCAACATAAAACAAATTGTTAATAAGGAACTATAACCAAAGTTTAATACTTATGATTTTTAATTAAAACCCAAGTATTAAACCTTAATTATCCAAAAAACCAAATTTTAATAGCCCCTGAGACCAAAACTATGCTTAGGCTTAAGAAACCTTAAGTATTAAAAAATATGGGTTATTTGATCAAAAAACAAAAAATAATCGGAGTTTTTAATTCCCAAAGGTTTTATCTTTATAAATTATGACTCATTCAAATCCTGCATCACAAAGTTCCTAAAGGCTAAGCCTCCCCCACATTGCAAATAAATAAAGTTTCATAAAGAAAAGACCCATCTGCCAACTCCATTGCGATTACGATATAAACCGGACCCATGGGGATTATTCAATACAATTCAGTAAAATCTCGCGTCTGTGACTATTGCAAAAGTTCCAAAAAAAATTAATTCTTAACCTTAACTCCATTGTGATTATGATTAGCCTTGGACCCGATGGGAAATTCAACTTCACTTCATTAAAATCCTGTGTCCGCGCAATCACAAAAACCATTGCCCAAGTCCCGCTATCTATCTCTTTTGTGATATGCGATAAAGCCTCGAACTCGACGAGATTATCCATTGCAATTCATAAATTCCCCGCATTCGCGGCTATCACAAAAGGTCCCAAAAAGGTTAATTCCATACTTTGTCTTATCGCGATTCCGATATGCGATTAAGCTCAGACCCGATGGGGTTATAAAATCCATTCCATAAATCCCCCATGTTCAGAACTATCGCAGTTTCCAAAAGTCCATGCCCCACTACCTAGGCTAATTTTCTATTGCGATTAGGCTAGCCGACCACCAATTGCGATATGCGATAAAGCCCCAGACCTGACAGGATTATCCACTGCAATTCATAAAACCCCCGCATCCGCGGCTATCGCAAATACCAAAGAATCATGCCTCATTTGAATTGTGATTGTGATATCCTTCCTCATGTTGATTGTGATATGACGTCATTTGTGATGTCATACTCAATGCCATACTCCACTTCATCTTCCACACAATCACCACGTCATTATTCCGCATGGATTCGCCACATCATAGTGATGTCACCATGACATTATCCCTTACATCATCCTACAAATCGCAAATCACAAATATTTCAAGGTTGTTGGTGTTGTACTGCTAAGTTATTGTGATAGCGATTAGACCGAACTCAACGGGATTCTTAACTGCATTTCATAAATCCCCACATCTGTGGCTATTGCAAAAGCCACAAAAATTAATCCATTCCTCCTCTTCCCATTCTGATTGTGATTTGGTCTTATTCAAATTTTCGTTTATTTCAATAAGGATTCTCCTTGCTTAAAATATGACAATAATTCAACTCCAAGCCTAAAAAGTGATTGTGATTATTCTGAGTTATACCCCCCGTCTAAAAGCAATTGTTATTTTTGATAAGACCGTAAAAGCCTGACTTGTCTTACCACAGACCTCACTCTGCATTACTCTCCATGATGGTTGTGTTCAGAATTTATTACGACTCTACATTTTTCCTAATTTCCTGCAAAAAGTGATTTGTTTCAAATAAAACTTGCTTATCAGTCTCATTAATTTTTACTTATCGAATCCTATTTTCATGTCCAGGTACATTAAAGAAGAAGATAGTTGTGTTGATAAGTGGTAGTTCAGTTAAAATAGACAGACAAACATCCAAATAATTCGATGGAACAAACAAATTTGATGAAGACAGTAAATCACTTTCAAAAAATTGCTACCAAACAATTGTTTTTCTTTAAGAATATTGAGGGGATTTATCTAAATTCCTTCAATGTTCTACACAATAGATTGACTCATTTTTTTTTTATTTAAGCTTGCTTGCTGTATGACATAAAGGTCTTGAATTTTATGAAAAAAGGCTTACGAAAGCTCGCACTATTTTACTTTCATCATTTTCTCAATAGAATGACTAGAACATTGTTTAGGAATTTTCATAAAGAATTTTGAGAAGTTGCATTATTGTACTCTTGGAATCATCTTTGTTGGAAGGAAAAATTTTTTATTATTTCTTTTATAAGCTGAACAAAGTATATCTAGTATTTCTATCATTTTACCTCTATTTTTTTCAAGAATATGTAGTGAATTTATCTTTTTCTAGATTTCTTATTACATGTTATTTAAAGAACAATGTTATATGTATTCATTTATGATTGTGTTTCCATTGTTATTTTTAAATACATGTTAAGTAATTTGCCTTGATATTCTAAATGCGATACGAGTTATACACATTATTTTGATTAACTATTTAATCAACGTAATCATCTTGAAATATTTTCATTTCCATTGGTGTTTGAGCAATCTATATTTTCATTTACTAAGGAAAATCATTGTAGATCACATCTAGATAAACGTTAAACAATATCAGGTTATAGAGTACATTAATGCATATGTTTTCCATTTGATTCATTACTGCAAATCCATCTATTTCACTTCACTATAATCATTACACACTCATTCAATCATATTTCATTGGGAAATGAGTCCCATACAATCCAATCAGAGCCACCACTTAAGAGAAAAAGTAGTTATCTTAAGGTCCGGACCAGGTGGTTTCCCCCAGTGTTGAAGCAACGATTTTCGAGGCCACAACACTTTCTGGTGCTATAAGGAGGGCATGTAGAGTATGAATGGCAAGTAATTCCAATCCAAAAAAAAAGGTCATTCCAAGAGTCATTCTCCCTCCAAATCTCCTCAAACTTCCAGGTCTCCTCCAAAATCTCCTAATTTTAGATCAAGAGCTGTACAATCACCTCCCAAGTCTCCTAGAATACTTCCTGTGGTAATCCCTATGGATAATACTCCAAAAATACCAAAAATTACAACGTTGATAAAGAAATTGGATGAGGTCTCCATTTCAGCAGAAAATTTTGAATCATCTGAAGTTTCTGAAGGAAGTATAACTTCTATTTTTCAAGGAAATAGTGTTTTAACTCAGTCCTGAAGTGCAAAACTTGGCATCTCGCCATTTAAATTTCCACTTCAATTCCATCGAACGAAAACTACTACATCAGATTTCCAAACATCTACTAGTGAGGTTACCTCATTCTCTCATTCACCAACATCTCCATTTCTTCCTTTTTCATTTCCTTTCTCTCTACCAATCACTTCATTTATTTCCATTTCCTTTACACAGACAACTAGTGCTACCTCAAGCAATACTGTTACAACTACCAATTCTTATTTCATCACATCCACCTCCCCAACTGTTACAATGGCAACTAGACCATGGTCCAATCTAGGATTTGTTCAAATGCCAACACCACTTCATCCTCTACCAAAACATCCTGAAAGATGGCTTCCCAAATTCAATCCTGATGATGGGTTACCTGCTGAAGAGAACTTTCATAATTATATGTTAGCCACCAATCTTAATGAGGTCGATGAAGAAGACATTGTTGTTATATTATTCCCATATACTCTTACAGGATCAACAGGGTCTTGGTACTTTTCATCACCAGTCAATTCTATACTAGTTGGGATATTTTTGAAGAACTATTTTTGACTAAATTTGGTGACAATTGCTCAACTACATCTCTTATCAATGACCTTTCCAATTTAAAAACAAATTCAGGGGAAAAGATAAAAGATTTCAATTCCATATTTAACAAATTGTTAAATAAAATCCCAACTACTTCTAGACCTGTTGTCGATGTACAATTTGAATGGTATCTTTCATCTCTTCCTTCTAACACAACAATTTTTGTAGATAACGCTAATAAAAATACCTTGGTAGAAAACATGAAAGAAGTTGTGTCCATAAAGAAGGGAAAAAATGCACTAGAAAGGAAAAAAGATCAGGAAGACAGAAAATTAAAAAGAGTTACATTTAAGGATGAGGCTAAAAAGAAAGCACCTAAAGACCCCTTTGATCTTGAAGGCTTACAAGAAGTCTTTAAAACTTTGTCTAATGATATCGTAGATATAAAAAAACAAGTAGCTGAATATTCTTCCAGAAAACCTCTTAGACCATTCAAAAGATATCATCCACCTAATCCACAACCTCCAAACACAATCTCTAACGTAGAAACTGATGATGAAGATGAGGAAGAAGCAACATTTTCTGCTGATGAATCCCAAGATGAAAAAATAGCTAAGTTAAATGGAATGTTGGATTTTATTCTTCTTATATCTGATGGTGAAAATAAATATGAAGAATTACCTATCAGCACAAGAAGTAAAGGTCCAATTGATCTTATACAACCAATTCAATAAAAGAAACCTTCAACTTCCATTGCTAAAGATAAAGTTTTTGTTAAAAAATCCACTTCCACTTTCCCCCAAGTAATTTCGTCTTCATCTAATTCTCCATATTCACCCAGAACCTTAGTAGTTTCAGATACTATTGAGTACAATGTAGTTGAGGATATGAAGAAAATAAAAGAAAACATTTCCCTTCATGAACTCACTAAAATCAAACAACGGCATAAATTTCTACTGAAAGAATTGAACACAGTACCTGCTTCTCCTCTTCATGTTATTGTGGTATCCAAAGCTTCTAATGCTATTTAGATATGTGAAAAGTCTAACTCACATACCCCTCATTTTCTTTTGACTTTTGAAATATTTAATAAAAATGTACATAATTGCTTAGTAGATTCAAGGGCTTCTTCGAATATCATGTCGTATTCAATTTGTCTGAGATTAAACATGTCACCATAGAAAACTGTAATTCACATTGTGCAACTCAATAGGAAAAAATTCAAAGCCATAAGAGAAATGAATTCAGTTCTTATTAGATTATCTTCGAATCCTAAAGTTTGTTAAATAATTGATATACTTGTTGCTGATACCCTATATTTCTAAGGTTTAATTCTTATTAGGGTTTGGTTAGAAAAACTAAATGGTTAGTTTTCCACTGATTGCTCTCACTTATGGATCCCATTAAATGGAAATCCGAATCAAATTAGAATCAACTAAGAAAATCACATGAAACATTCAGTAACAAATTTCAAAGGTGAAAATGAGGCAGTAGCATTTAATAACAACATTCTTGGAAACTACTTTATTGAATCATTTTTTGAGAATTTTAAAGCACAAACGTCACCATTTCTGAGTAATTCTGTAACTTCTCAAATTGAAAATTTTTCATAGAAAAACTTTTCCATATGTGTGAATATGTTAGAAAATGCATTAGTTAGTTATCTATTCTGGGCATTGTATTTTGATGGGTCGAAATCAAGTGATGGTGTAGGAGCAGGTTGCATATTGATTAATCCTGAAGGTGTGAAGACAATGTTGACTTGCAGACTGGAATTTGAATGCACAAATAATATTGCGGAATATGAGGCATTGGTCCAAGGTATGTATAAAGAAATTAGCCTTGACATTAAATACTTTCAAGTTTATGGAGATTCTGAAATTGTAGTTAAACAAGTAAGAAACATGATCCATTGTATCTCTACACACTTGAAGCATTATCGATCTTTGGTTCAGCCTCTCACTTCAATTTTTTGTCATTTAACATTTCTATTATTCCTAGAATTTAGAATGCCAGCGCTGACCTCCTTGCTAACGTTGCATCAAAATTGATCTCATCTGAAGATTATTATCTCGATAGATTTTCTGTTGAGTTAATCTTTAAAGCATCCATTCCTGATAATATCACCAACTGGCAGGGATTCAATGATGATGAGACCTTTTAATCTTCTTAACTTCTAAAAAATCATATGATGACCAAACGATTGATGAGGATGAACATGATGATAAATTAAAATAGAAAATTGATGATAATCCCATACCCAAATTTGTAGTTAAACTTAAGGATCTCTATGATTTAAAAGACATATTTAAAAGAGTTACTAATTCAAAACTATAGAGTTCAAATTTGAGATTTGAGTTAATAAATCTTGGGACAAATATTAAACCTCATAAAATCAATTTAGGACTTGGTCTCTCGTTTGAAGAAATATTATCCTTCATCCATTTGTTAAAAAAATATAAATATGTCCTTGCTTGGAGTTACGAAGATCTCAAAATGTTTGGCACTTCCATCATTCAACATACAATTCTGATGACATCTAATGAGAAACTTGTCAAACAAAAATTAAGGAAGATTCACTTGAACTTAGAAAATCAAATCAAAATAGAATTGAATAACCTCCTTAAGGCTAACATCATTTTTCCTGTTAGGAATTCAAGATGGATTTCCAACTTAGTTCCTATTAGGAAGAAAAACGATGATATCTGCATTTGTATAGATTTTAGGCCATCTTAATAAGGCCAGTCAAAAGGATAATTTCCCACTACCAACTATGGAACAGATTTTATGATCAGTTGTTGGTTTTGAACTTATGTCTTTCCTTAATGGTTTTTCTGGATATAATCAAATCATGGTCCACCCATTTGATAGGCTAAAGACTACTTTCAGAACCAAATGGGGAACTTATGCCTACCAAAAAATTCCATTCGGTTTAATAAACGCAGGGGCCACTTTCCAACGAGCCATGGATATAGCTTTCAAAGGTCTGTTAAATAAAACGAATGTTGTTTATCTGGAGGAAATTAATGTTTATTCAAATAACAAAAATAGTCATTTATACGACTTAAAACAAATTTTTGAATGTTGTAGAAAATATGGTATTTCATTAAATCTTAAAAAAAAAACATAGTTATTGATCAAACGAGAACTATTACCTCAAAACAGGGACTCTAGCCCAAAAACAAAAAAAAAAAAAACATGAAAAAACAACCCAAAAATGAAAATTGCTTATGGCAGAATGATGTTTTTTTAGGGTAAATTTTCAACATTTTTTTTAAATGGAAGTAAAAACCATTTTTGTTTTGAAAAATGGATGAAAAAAACACCCTTATAAAAATAAGTGTTTATTCTGGAATAACAAAAAAAAATCGGGTTACAATTTTGACATTTTTTAGCAATGGGGTTAAAGATAAAATATCTGGACTTTGAAAAACTGTAAAATTCCAACAATTCTCAGACATGATTTTAAAAATAAAATATCATGTCTTGAATCTTGATAATTCCAACAATTTCCATCCATGTTGTTAAAGATAAAATATCTTAACTCTAAAAAACCTTATAGTTGTAATTGTTTTCAACCATAGCATTAAAGATAAAATATCATAATTCAGAAAAACCTTAAGATTTTGACAAATTTTCAACCTTGTAATTAAAAACCTTCAGCGTTTAACACATTTCAACCATGAAATTATGGTCAAACTATATGACTAAAACAATTTTTAAAAATGAACAAGTAAATGAAAGATTCATTATTCCAATAGTAACTTTTATTTCAAAGGCTAAAACTATAGCTCTTTTCAAATTTTAGCCTAAGACAACTTATCATAAAAACCAACCATCAAAATGAAGTGTTCTTTTTAATGAGGCGTTAAAATTTCAACAAATTTAAAACTATCTTATACCAAATGACAACAATAAATAGTATCATGGAAATATCACTATATAATTTTAAAAATCAACATTAATTTCTAATATTTATTTACTTTTAATCAAAATATCAACTTTCATAGATTGAATATCACATACATTAAATCATATAATCCAAAAAACATATAAATGACCCATAACTTCATGTAAGATCATATGGAAGTCAAAATATTTATTTCAAGTTACCATGCAAACATCTCTAAAGACATGAAATTCTTTTAATTAAAACATTAAGTCCAAAAAATATAGAAATGACTCAGAACTTCATGTAAGATCATATGGAAGTCAAAATATGTATTTCAAGTGACTATGCAAACATCATTTACATAAAATGCCCTAGACATTTATTCAAAACCATCCCTAGGATCTGGCACACCATCAGAATATACATCTTCAGATGAATGACTAGACGCAGATGAAGATGACCCATATTCTTCTCTTTCATCAACTAGAACCCCATTTGATTCAACATGCATGCTCGCCATTTCAGGTTTCAAAAGTATTCTAGATCTACGACTAGGTTCAGCAGACTCCCATCTCAACACCGTTCCTTCTAATAGAAACTTATTCAAAATATCTATGGTCTTGAAGCGAAGAGTTCCTTTGTTAAATTGAAGTCATAGACAAGTATATCAACATCCTCCAATTTTAATAGGTTTGTGCAGCATTGATTTATATTTGTACCCTTTATTTTTATCTTTTTGTGAATTTGTTTATCAATTACCATCTCTGGCTTGTACACACCATTGAATGGGTGGGTATTTGTGGCATACCAATGTACCTCAAAAACTATAATATTTTCATTTTCTTTAATGAATTTTATAACCTTCACAACCCAAAATGGATAGCTAAGTGGATCTCCATCTGCTAATACTACTATCATGCAACCCTCCTTAACATCCTGCACATAACCCCTATAAAAGTCTTCCATGGCTTCACATTGTGCACACGATCTTCTAGAACCAATATAGATTTCTCTTTCCTCTTCCTGTTGAGAATTAATAATGCCTTGAGATTGTCGTTGTTTAACAATGTGTCTTTCCTCCTGTTCATTTAGCATATTTTGAGGCCAAATAAATCGAGTCTTCAAAATTGTACATTCATTTCCTGATGTTGAGATGATATCACTTTGATCATTGAAAAAAAATTCGCATCGAACTAAATCAACAACATCAAAGTAGTCATATGTATCTCTAATACATCTTTTTATTTATTCTAGACATTCAGAATAATTTATCTCTCTTATGCCTCGTGCATTATTAAGTCCAACAACTGATTGTAATAATATTATCTTTGATGCAAATATAGGATGATCTGGAATGAACTTCAACAATGCTAAACTTGATGAAGGCCCCTATTCTGTAACAGTCGAATACTTCTTGCCCCATATAAGTGTTTTTCCATCAATTTTTTTGATACGAAATTGATGCTAGAAGCTAATGTCATTAAGTTGTTCAATGCAATTTTCCTCACCATGTGATCCTAGAATAAACCTTTGCATGTCAATAGTTTCTTCCAGCACATGAAAAACAGGCTTTGGAATGTATGATTTTTTAATACATTCAATTAATGATGGCAGGCTCCCAACATTATTCCTCCTGAATGTTACTGAAAAATGACTAAACATCTAATCAATATGGTCATGATTGTTCCCAACAAGAAGGAAACAAACCTTTACCCTTTTTAAAATTCCCAATTGAACAAGCATGTTTAGATATCCAAAAATAACTTCATTTTATTTTCACAGCTTGTGTTTTCCAATTGCAGATACAAAACTTTAGTAAGAATAACAGACCAATGAGAAAGCACATCATGGATTATATTTATGGTAAGCTTTGCATCATTATGAATATATGGATTTGTGAAGTAAACCTTTGACAACATCTTCCCATTAAAGACCATACAACCAACCAAGTGAAACTAAATAAAATTTTCTTTCTGTAAATTTTTTGGTGTGTGAAACAAAATGTGGCATAAGTGTTTTCTTTTGGTCCATACCATCAATTATCAAACCCAAATATTTATTTGGATTATCATAACACTTTTTTATATGTTTATACAATTTTTGTCTTTCACTTGTTTGCTAATTGTGATGCTCTTGAAGTGCTTTGACAATGGAATCTGCACATGAAATAAAATAAATCTATTAATAAATATATTTTCATAGTTGATAACTATCCAATTTTTAAAAATAATGTTATGAATGCATACCTCTTTCTTCCCCTTGAAATTTATCTCTTTTTGATTTAAGAGAAGCACATGTACTGCAAATCCCCGTCCTTGTCTTCTTAGGAATATGAACATTGTTGAATTTGTTCCTCCATATCCTTTTAAAATATGAATATGTAATAAAATTACCATCTCCTTCAGCACGCTCTGCATATTCTCTATATAAGTTGTAGATTTCTTGTCTTGAGAAATTATCTAGAATATGTATTGTGTCTTTATTTGGCATACACTCTCCATGCTTTGAAAATAAGTCTTTCATCCATGACATTGCAGTAATTTTTGATGGTCCAACCTCCCTTTTATAACGTACTTCTAAATAATATGTAGGGACTTTTTCCAGTCTTTCTTTGATTCTTGACAAACGAAAATTACCAAATGAATGCAACATTTTGAAATCCTTTCTACATATCAATACATTACCAATATGATAATCATAACCTACCAGTGTAGATTGCATGCAACCCACTAAAAATGAATTTTGCATTCTTTTATTCATTGACAAATATTTCTTCCTTTGCTCCAAAGAAAACTTGAAATCCATATGTTTCAAGCAATCCGTTCAACAACATTCACTTGAAACAAGATCACCGATAGAACTTCTACTTGAGAGATATTCTGTCCTAACCCTTGTATAACTAGAATATTTTGGATTGATATGAAAAGGCCTACTCCTACTCCTAGATAAAATATTTTCTTGCAATGTCTCCCTCATTTCATTATTATCTGCAAAAGCATTTTCATCATCAGTAAGAGGAGTATTATGCTGACGAATATAGTTAGAAAATTCATCACCATCATTGGTTGGGAAATATTCATTACCATCCTCACTTGAAGGAAATTCTTCACTACCAACATCTGCACTTTTGAAATCTTGACTTAGACAAAATTCTTCACCATATTCATCCCTTCTTTTGAAAACCTCCCTTGGAGGATTCGATTCATCATCACCGTGACTACCTTAACACTCACTTAGAGAAAATGCATTATTCACATTTGTGCCTCTAAAATTATCATTTACAAGAAACTCTTCATCCTCACCTTCATCACTGGTTCTCGTATAATCCTTAGGAATATGACTAACTGGAGAATATGACTCTTTATTCATAGTCAAATTATAATTTGCATGAAATTCTTTCTCCTCCCCTTCATCAGTGGTGGTTTCATAATCCTTGGGATTAGGAATAAGTGGAAACTTTGAATTTCTATTTAATGGAAATTCTTCATCCTCCCCTACATTAGTGGTGTTCTCATAATCCTTAGGATTAGGGCTAAATGGAAACTTTGAATCTCTATTTATTGGAAATTGATCATCCTCACCCTCCCCTTCATCAGTGGTACTCTTACAATCCTTAGGATTAGGAATATGTGGAAACTTTGACTCTAAAAATTCTTCATTCCCCCCTTCATCAGTGGTGCTCTCATAATCCTTAGGACTAGGAATATGTGGAAACACTGACTCTGCAAATTCTTCATCCCCCCCTTCATTAGTGCTACTCTCATAATCCTTGGGATTAGGACTATGTGGAAACTTTGACTTTGCAAATTCTTCATCCCCCCATTCATCAGTGATGCTCTCATAATCCTTAGGATTAGGGGGAAGTGGAAAATTTGACTCTGCAAATTCTTTATCCCCTCCTTCATCAGTGGTGCTCTCATAATCCTTAGGATTAGGACTATGTGGAAACTTTGACTTTGCAAATTATTCATCCCCCCCTTGATCAGTGGTTCTCTCATAATCCTTATGATTAGAAGGAAGTGGAAACATTGACTCTGGAAATTCTTCATCCCCCCCTTCATCAGTGCTGCTCTCATAATCCTTAGAATTAGGACTATGTGGAAACTTTGATTCCGGAAATACTTCATCCCCCCCTTCATTAGTGGTACTCTCATAATCCTCAGGATTAGGAGGAAGTGGAAAAATTGGCTATCTATTCACAAGAAATTCTTTTTGCTTCCCTTCATCAATGCTTCTCTCATCATCCTTAGGATTAAGACTAAGTGGAAAATTTGTTTCTCTATTCATAGTGAAAGAATTCCTATTACATTCATCAAAATGAATAGAGTTGTTGCATGACGAAGATGTCAATGCTAAATAAAGAAAAACTTCATTATCAAAAGAATCCATGACCTTCAACCAGAAGACGTCGAATAATACAAATGCACTCTCTCCAAATGAAAATATATAGCTTAGAGATTGAGAATTTCCCTCTAAAGTTTTCCCCCAATTTTTTTCACCGAAAATTTTCCTTCCAAAGTTTGCCCACAAAAACTTTCGCTGAAATTTTTCCCTCCAAAAATTTCATTTTTAAATATTTCCCTCCAAATTTTCATCTATAATTTACTTGAAAAAATATTATTAAATTTTTGGTTTTGAAAAATTTCACCCAAGTTTCTATTCAAAATATTGACAGAAACTCAAAACAATTTTCTATTTAAATTATTTAACATTGACTACGTAGCTAAATTAATTTTTATAATTAATATTTTTTTTATCCAATAATGAATGAAAACTAACCTAAAGCTATAATATTAACTGTAATTTTTATTTTTTTTCAATTTTTATTTTAATCCCACATTCAAGAAATGCTAAATCAATCCCAAAATCATCGCTATAAAATAAAATTCATTGTTTCTATTTATCACATCACATCAAGTTTTCTGGGTCTTGTTAAAAAGTTTGGAACGATTTTGTGGAGGAGCTACATTGTCATAGATATCACATTCAACGGGAGTTTTACGCATTTTGAAGGTTAGTTTTCTTTCTATCTCTACTAGTTACAGACGAATTTGGGGAAATTTTGTGTTTTTACGGGAAAAAACCACATAAAAAAACTCTTTTTTTCTAT
>APFE030231368.1:38146-48636 GCA_000404065.3 Pinus taeda
TAAGTAATATATATGGTTTTTTATTAACACATGTGTGTGTGTTTCAGGGAGATGGCATCAAGGAAGGTCTCTGTGAATATGTCTGGAACAAAGACAATAATTCCATCATCTAAAGTTGCAGGTGGACGCGCTTTGAAGACTGCCGAACATACGCAAATTGTAAAACATCGTAAAAGTCGACCAACCAGCCCATCAAGTACACCAAAGATTATTTCTGAATTGATGAATTCATGAGAAATAAATAGAACAAAATTTACATGACATGTTAAAAATGTTGAATCTGATGATAGTACACATCTCTAGTTATAATGTGGTATGATTTACATGGATGGACCATATGAGGTGATAGGTAGAGTATGAGACATATGTTTGGTGCCGAATTTAAACAATGTTTATGTTCTTGCTAAGTTCCCCAAGTCACATGAAAAAGTTAGATATCGTCTCTCAAAAAACAAGTATGACACAAATGAATAATCTACACCATTGTGTGAAGAAATCTCATCCAACATTTCAAATAACATTGTAAGTATGCTTATTTATATTTATGTGTTGTGTATTATTGTAAGGATCATCAAATTTTTTATAAATGATTGATCATTGACGTATTGTATTTTCTTTGATAGGATTTTGTTGAGAATCTTTCAATGATGTTGGAGGGTATTTATTATGTAGATCCAAATATTATGAATGTGATCAACAGTGTCCATATAGACTTAGAACAAAAAAAGAGAATGAAGCAAAAATCAACAATACATGACATTGCAATGGTACATATAGGGGATCAACAAAGAATCCATACGGTGGGTCAATCTAATAAAGGTAAACATGTTCCTTTTGAAGATGTGGCAGTTGAAGCTCAAAAATATGTTTCCATTAGTGAGAATAAGGCTAGAATTGTTGTTGAAAAGGAGAAAATAAATAAAACACCGAAAATAAAAATGCCCATGGATGTCGCTCTTCCACTTGATGATGAGGAGATTATTTACATAGAAAAAGATATGTTAACTAGGAAGAAAAAGAAATAAAAAATTGGCAAATATGTTAAAATTATAAGAAACAGTGAAGAACAAAGTGAAAATTGTAAAGGAAGCAAAGAAATCATAACACCAGGTGCTGATTTAAAGGATTTCATTACAAAAACAAAACAAAATGCCATTTGGAATCACTTGAGGAAGAATAAATTAATTAATGGTGGCAAAACATTTGAGCTTAATGTCACCCAATTCTGTAGGTCATATGAAGGACAATCTCAATATCAAATTATAAAGGCACATCGCCTATATGTCCATAATTTGAAAACATTGTTCAGGTACAATCCATATGCATATGTGGTGGATTATGTTGTTCTTGTTGATCCAAATCAAGTTCCCAATAAGGAGGCATTTGATAAGACACAATATTTTCAATACAGATATTATGTAACTGGTGTGAAACATTCAGCAGAGGCCAAAAAACAATTGATCGAGGAATATCCTAGAAGCTACCTTTTTGAAACAATGAAATGCATCATTTATGTTAGTTTAACAGAAATAGAGGAAACGTTATTGGCATGGGGTCATAATGTACATAATGAGTATAGAATGTCTATGACTTTCATCCAATGGGTCAGATTTATTCATTATGAATTTGTAGAAAAATGTGGCGGGGATAAGAGAAAATGTCAGTTTAAGCTTTCGGAAGGAATGTTGTATGGAAACAGGTTATCAAATTGAGGATAGAATCAAATCAAAAGGTGGAAAAGTAAATTCAGAACTATTCATAGGCATAGATAACATTTTCCAATTGGCATTTAAAATAGGGGAGATATGGGAATTGATTGATGACATTTTCGACATTTGGGAGAATATTGCTATAAAAAATTAGAAGTTTAAAAAGTCTAAACCCATAATATGTACCAACAATAAGACAGGTCCTAAATTGAAGCAACTTCTAGATGATATGACTATCACACCTTGGAGAATATTGCAAGGAGTAAAAGATGACAAACTAGTCAAATCAATATTATGTCATGTGAAGTCAGGTGAATTGCCATTGGAGGAAATGTGCTCGGAATTTCAAAAATAAGTTTGTTGAATTATTTTTATTTTTTCATGGATTATAATTTTCTTTTAAATATAACATATTATTGTTCGTATTATTTGTTATACATATCACTATATTAACAATTTTTAATTTATTTATTAGTCATAAGATTTATATGAAAATACAAGAACATATGGTTAAAATGTTGAATGAAGAGAGTTGGAATGATGTTGTACTCAAATACTCAGAATCAAGTTCTACAACAACACTTAAAGATTTTATCTTGCATTCAAAAAGGTATGTTGATTTTCTCATTCATTTTATTCATATAATTTTTTATTTTATTTTATTACTTATACTTATATTTGTTGATTTCATTAAAGATATCGAAGAAGGATGCGAATGGAGTACCAAATACTTTCAAAAGCTTCATTGAAAGAATTAAGTTGGAAAGGTTGAGAAAGCAACATCTTAGGAATTTTGAAATTCATCCTACTCTTACTCATTTCATTTGGAATGGGCTAGACACTATCCAATATCAAATAATACAAGGTGACTATGAAGACATTGCGAAACTCATACCTAAAAGGGAATATGTCCTGTTTATTGCAGACATTCCTCATGGTTTCAATTTCCTAGACATTGGATATATAGTGAGCCTTATAGTTATCAAGATTTTAATAAAGTGGCTATGGGCTTTCAAGAAGTCACAACATCACCACTTTGGAGATTTGTGACATTTCATTTAGACACACAATTTGCAATGTTATTAACAAGATTCAAGGGAAAATCAAACTCAAGGATGTAGCTTACATGGTAAGACATTGAAATTGTATGTTTGACTAATGTAAAAAAAATTGTACAAGTGGATTGAACTTTTACTGTGTCGTGTTACAGGGAAAAGTCAAATATTATTTCTTCCAGAGATCAGCCAATTACAAGTGATTGTGATTTTATCCATGTTGAATGTTGGGCTAAAGATGATAGCTATAAGTCCATTCCTCTGAACCAAGTAGATGGAAAGAGTCATAGCCAAGTAATGGTTCATGATGATGTCGTAAAAAAGTTAACATATGAGGATAAAGATGCAAAAGGTGAGATAATTAACATTTATGAAAAAGCACAAACATTGATTACTATCGTATACATTTATGTTCAAATGAAGGAAATTGGGTTTTGGATTTATTTTCAAGTTCAGGTAAGTTTTATTATATAAAATGGAATTTTAATATTTTTTTTATTGTTTTTGTGTTTATATTAATTTACTTATTTATTGTTTTTGTACTTGATGATTAGGTACAACATTAGCATGTTGCCTGCAAAAATGAAGAAATTGCATTGTGATTGAAAGAGACCCACTATAATGCAATTTTATTCAACAAAGAATTAATGCTCTTCAATTTCTTCTAGATGAAATGCAAGAAGTTGGTTTGAGGAAAAGACCTTTTAAGGAATCACGTGTGGGAAAAAGGGAAAGGAACCTCAACTACCATTATATGGAATGATTGGAAAATGACACTTTGGGAGATTTGCAGACATGAAAGATCTATTAGAAGAGGAAAATGAGGAAACTCAAGCAAGAAATATTGTAGAAAAAGAAAATAATGAAGTTGAAGAAGATGATGAACATGGATTATATGATATTGTTGATGACATTTAAGTTATGATTACAAATCCAGCTCAATTTTGAGAGATATTCATTAGTTTGACTTGTAATGTTTTGACTTTGAGATTTTATGAGAAGAATGGGCATTTGATTATTGTTGTTATATGTTCAATATTTGTATTATCTAATTTTCACTTTAATTTTTATGTGAATCATTTTTTTTGTAAAAAACTTGTGATTACTATTAATTTTTAACAAAAAAACCATACAAAATTCCATTTTTTAAAGTTTTTTTTTGTTAGGATTTTCCCATAAAAACCGTTTATTTGACATGTCATTTTTGACAAAAAGTCTCAAAATGTGTGGTTTTTCATTATATTTATATTGAAAATGTGTTTTTTGTTAAATGTTTAAAATTATTGTTTTTTTAGTGACAATTACTTGATGTCCATTAAAATGTTAATTAACATTACATAAACATATAGAAAATTCTAACTTTAAAATATTCACCCTTTTTTTATTGTTTTAACTACACGAAAAAATTCAGATTTCATTCAAAAAAAGTTGAAAAGAAAAATGAAAACTCACAAATACATAAATACACTTAAAAAAAATCTTACGGGAAGAAGAAGGCATTAGAAAATTTAAAGTGTCAAAAATCAATCCTCTAAAAACATAGGTTGATGTTGCATCAACACTTTTCAAAATCAACACAAAAATCACTAACATCTAAAAAAAATGTTCATACTTGATACATAAGAAAATTTAAAGTGCCAAAAATTTGCTAAAAAAATGTGTATTCTACATCACCACTTTTCAAAATCGAGTGATTTTTTCTACCTCAAAAAAACGGGTATTGGATCATTTTCTCATTTGATCGGTAATTATGTTAAAAGTATTTTTTCGCTCTTAGTGAGGGGAAACTTTTAGGATTCATTTTGTCAAAAAATGGAATCTATATTGACCCTGATAGAATAAAAGAAATTTCAGAAATTTCTCCACCATATAACAAAAAAACATGCAATCATTATTTGCACAGATCAATTTTGTCAAAAGGTTTGTCCATGATCTTTCACGAATTATTTTTCCATTACAACAAATGATCAAGAAAGATGCAGTTTTTAAATGGGTTCATCATGAAAAGAAAGCATTTGATTTAATCAAACAGGGAATTATCGATGCTCCTTTAAATAATATGAATTTCTCTGATCATTTCACCTTATATAACTTTTCTTCTTCAACATCTTATGTCGTTGTTTTAACACAAATTAATAATTAGAAAATTGAAACACCCATATCTTTTTTCAGTTCAAATTTTTAGGGTGTTGAATTGAATTATTCAGAAGCAGAAAAACAAGCATTTGTTGTATATAAATCTATAAAGCATTTTAGACTCTTTCTTCTAAAAACACACACGAAAGTAATAGTCACATTCCCGGCAATAAGGAAATTACTAATGCAGAAATAATTAGGAGAAAAGAGAGAAAATTAGGTAACATCTCTGTAGGAGTACGATATTGAAATAAAACCAGCCAAAATTGTCAAAGGGAAAGGTTTCTACAAACTGCTTATAGGAGAATCCAACATACCAGCTAAAGCAGACATAGGTAACAATAAACTCATTTCTGAGGTAAGTGTAATTGATGTTGATTCCCAATACACTGATTTAATTTTTTACTTGAAAAATGGATTTGCCCCTCCTCAACTCAATTATAAATAAAAAGTGATTTACGATTAAAATCAAGTCATTATGAGATTGTTGATAACAAGTTATTTAGAAGAAACTATGATTCCATACTGTTAAGATGCCTTGAAAAATTTGACGCACAAATAGTTTTGTAGGAACTTCACGATGGACCAGCAGGTGGACGCATTGGGGGAGCTACTACTACACTCAAAATCTTACATGTTGGCTACTACTGGCCCACTCTCTTCAAAGATACTCACACATCTGTAAGGAAATTCAAAACATGCCAAATTGCTTATGGAAGACAACGGTAACTAACCTTGCCTCTGCAGCTAGTCAACATTGAACAACCTTTCGAGCAATGGGGACTAGATATCATAGGTGAGATCATTCCTCATTCTTATAAACATCATAGATATATTCTGACTGCTACAGATTAATTCACTAAGTGGTTGGAAACAATTCCACTAAAGGTAGTCAATTCTAAATCTGTTATTGAATTTATTGATCAATTTATCATTACAATATTTGATTTGCCTTCTGCACTTATATTTGATAATGCATATTATTTTTTGGATACTAGTATGATTGAATTTTCAATTAGGAGAGGTTTTAAACTCAAATATTCTGCTAATTACTATCCCCAAGGAAATGGTTTGGCAGAATCCACTAATAAAAATCTCCTTAGAATAATCAAAAGAACTATAGATCAAAATCAAAGAAACTGGCACAAAGTTTTAATATTTTATCTATGGGCTGATATGATAACTTAGAAGGCCTCTATAGGCACTTCTCTATTTAACCTAGTTTATGGGAAGGAAGCCATCATTCCATCACATTTAGCTCTTCCTTCATTAGCCCTAGTTCAATTTATTGAAGAAGCACCTTCTTCTTCCTTGCAATTAAGAAATTCAGAAATCCTAAAACTAGAAGAAGAAAGGGAAAATGCCAAACTCACACACACCAAACATCAACAGATGGTGAAAGCTTCTTTTGATGCAAGTTTAGTCACACAAAGATCCTTCAAAGTTGGATATCTAGTTCTCAAGTGAGACAAAGCACATGAAGAAAAAGGAAAACATACCAAATTTCAAAAACTATGGCTTGGTCCATTTCAGATTGTTGAACAGATAAGCCCATCTAAATTTATTCTTCAAGATTTATCAGGAAAGAGATATTATCTCCCTGTAAATGGGCTCATTGATGAGCCTCATAAATGGTTAATTATATGGGCTCATTTTACCTCCTAACCTAGTCAAATCAACCATTCTCTTAGCTTATTGTCTAATTTTCTGATTATATTTATGCTTACTGAGTGAGTTGATTTAGTTATGATGCCATGTGGTCTAGCATGTGTTTAATGCAGATTATTGACGAATTTTGAAGTCAAAGTCAAGGATCCAATGGAAAAAGGGCAGCAATAACTCGAAGTGAACAAAAGAGAGGACTTATAGGAAGGAATCCTCATCATTTATTACTCCTCACTTCGAACTCCCCTTCGTTCATCTCGAAGTACAAGTAACCAAATCATGCATTAGAAGGCAACCAAGCAAGTGGAGGATGACCGATGATTATTCAGAGTTTTGGGAGCCAAGCCTCCCTAATTTTAAGGAACATATTGGTAGCTTCATTTGTATAAGTATAGAGGCTAGGGCCTCACTAGGGTCAGATTTTTGTTGAATTTTTGCGTATGCAAACTTTCCTCCAACTTCGAGCTTATTATTTTTGTGACAGTTTCATGTAATCTTGCTATTGTTTTGATAATAAAGATGGAATCATTTTTGAGCTAGCACTGAGTTACCTCAGAGGGTTGAAGCTCTTGGGTTAGGGTCCAATCTAAGTAGCCAAGCTCCACTTTACTTGTATTTCTATGTTTTATTTCAATTTGTAGATTAGGTTGTTGTTAGATGTATTTCTTTTAATGGTTAAGAATAGGTTGTTTTTGATGATTCAGTAGTTTGATTCCATTTGTGCTTTCTATAGCAGGTTAAGCAGTGATAAAGAGAAGATTAAAAAGATAGAAACAGTGCCTTGTCCTCTCTTCCTCCCTTTGGGACCATGATTTGAGGCGAAGACCCTCTTGCTGCCCCAAAAACACAGATTTTCCTCATTCATAGGACCTCTAGTGTTTGCAGCTTTTTAGTAGGTTAATAGTCCAGCTTTTCTTTGCTTCAAATCTTCTTCATCATGCTCCTTTCTTTATTTTCAATAGTATTCTTTCAAGATTTCCTTTCTTGTAGAATTTCTCAGCATTTTCTTTCATAAATCATAGTTTAGACTAGTTTGATGCAAAACTTTGTTTTTCTAGATGTACTCATTTCACTGCTTGTTTGATCTTATTGGTTGGCTATCAGTTCCTTTGCAGTAGATCTCTTCTTGCAGTAGGCCAGCTTATTAGCCATCACATCCTCCATCTGATCCATGCCCTATAGGTCGCCCAAACCTCACCTCAATTCTTCCTTTGTTTCCTTCATTTTCCATAGAACTTCTTCCTCTCTCATTGAGCAAACGTAATCATCTTTCTCTCTCATGGTGATTCTTGGTAGACTCTAGGCACCCTAAAACCTCATTCCAATTTTCATCCACATTTTCCACCCACTCTCACACCCTCAAAACAGTGAAAACTACTCTCTGCCTTCTCCTGTAGGCCTCCTGTAGTGGCCCTGTTTTTCCTCCTGTAGATTTCCTGTGTCCTCCTGTAGATTTTCCTGTAGGATTTCTTTTGAAGGCCGAGTGTCAGAAAAGCCTCCAAAATGCCACTTGAGACCTCTTAGGACCCATCCACACCATCCTACATCCTCTCAAGTCCCAAAACCACCCTCCAACACCACCTATTCGCTGCCATATTCACACACAATAAATTACATGCATGTCAAATTCACATAAAAATACATAAAAATATGAAAAGATGGCTTTTGCTTATTTACTTCCAGAAATAGCTCAGCTAGATGTTGTTTACTTCCTTGAGTAGGTAATGACATTCCTTTCATGGTCTTCATAGTGATTTCTACAAAAGTAGGATTACTTGGTTAATTAGGGTTTACTAGGTTTGCTTTACATTTCAATGTTTCTCCTTTCTACAGTTAGAGTAGCATCTGTAGAGTAATCTTTCTCTCATTTCATCACATATAGAGCTTCTTCTGGAATCCATAGAATTTGGCTTGAGCTCCTAGTGATCTTGCACTGGCTGACTAAGTGACAACCTGTAGTAAGAACTAGTACTTGTGCATATAGCACCGACGCTTCCAAGTTTGTTATGAACTATCGGGTTGATAAGAGTAAATTAGGCAGCCCAGGAGTTGCAACATTATTGTTGCAATTATGGTGCTCACCATATTTTTCGGCGTTGTTGTTGGGGAAGTGTCAAAGTATTTTGTGATTTCTAGAAGGAAGAAGAGGAGAATGAGAGGAGGAGTAATGGGAAGAGATAGAAAGGAAGGCAGGATTCTATCACAAGGAAAAGGAGACCACATCAAAAGCTTGAGATGCTAGGGAGGCCACCAGGACCATAAAAGAGAGGAGATGGACTAAGTTGCTCAGAGGATGAGCAACACCTTCAGTAGGGGGTGATGATGAACCTCATAAATTGGTAATTATATGGACTCATTTTACCTCCTAACCTAGTCAAATCAACCATTCTCTTAGCTTATTGTATGATTTTTTGATTATATTTATGCTTATGGAGTGAGTTGAATTAGTTATGATGCCATGTGGTCTAACATGTGTTTAATGAAGATTATTGATGAATTTTGAAGTCAAAGTTAAAGATGCAGTGGACAAAGGGCAGAAATAACTTGAAGTGGACAAAAGAGAGGAATTATAGGAGGGAATCCCCCTCATTTATTACTCCTCGCTTCGAATTCCCCTTCATTCAACTCAGAGTACAAGTAGCCAAATCATGCACTAGAAGGAAGCCAAGCAAGTGGAGGATGACTAATGATTATCTCGAGTTTTAGGAGACAAGCCTCCCTGATTTTAAGGAAGCTATTCGTAGCTTCATTTGTATAAGTAGAGAGGCCTAGGGCCTCACTAGGGTTGGATTTTTGTTGAATTTTTGCTTATGAAAACTCTGCTCCAACTTCAAGGTTATTATTTTTGTGACAGTTTCATATAACCTTGCTATTGTTTTGATAATAAATATGGAATCCTTTTTGAGCTAGCATTGAGTTACCTCAAAGGGCTAAAGCTCTTAGGTTAGGGCCCAATCCAAGCAGCCAAGCTCCTCTTTACTTGTATTTGTTTGTTTTATTTCAGTTTGTAGATTAGGTATTGTTAGATGTATTTCTTTTAATGGTTAAGAATAGGTTGCTTTTGATGATTCAGTAGTTTGCTTCCATTTGTGCTTTATATAGAAGGTTAAGCAGTGATAAAGAGAAGATTCAAAAGGCTAGAAATAGTGTCGTGGCCTCTCTTCCTCCCTTTGGGACCATGATTTGAGGCAAAGACCCTCATGTTGCCCCAAAAACATAGATTTTCCTCATTCATAGGACTTCTAGTGTTTGCAACTTTTTAGTAGGTTAATAGTCCAGCTTTGCTTTGCTTCAGATCTTCTTCATCATGCTCATTTCTTTATTTTGCAATAGTCTTCTTTCATGCTTTCCTTTCTTGCAACATTTCTCAGCATTTCCTTTCATAGATCATAGTTTAGACTATTTTGATGCAAAACTCTGTTTTTCTAGATGCACTCATTTCATTGCTTGTTTGATCTTATTGGTTGACTGTCAGTTCCTTTGCATCGGATCTCTTCTTTCAATAGGTCAGCTTATCAGCCATCATATCCTCCATCTGATCCATGTCGTACAGGTCACCCAAACCTCACCTCAATTCTGCCTTAGTTTCCTACATTTTCATAACTTCTTCCTCTCTCCTTGAGCAAACCCAAACATCTTCTCTCTCCTGGTGATTCTTGGTAGACCCTAGCAACCCTAACACCTCATTCCAACCTTCATTCACCTTTTTCACCCAGTCTCACACCCTCAAAACAGTGAAAGCTGCTCTCAACCTCCTCCTATAGGCCTCCTGTAGTGGCCCTGTTTTCCTCCTGTAAATTTCATGTGTCCTCTTGTAGATTTTCCTGTAGGCTTTCTTTTGAAGGTCGAGTGTGGGAAAAGCCTCCAGAAGGCCACCTAAGACCTCCTAGGACCCATCCACACCATCCTACATCCTCTCAAGTCC
>APFE030231368.1:50548-113947 GCA_000404065.3 Pinus taeda
ACAGATTTTGTTAATAAAATGTTAAATAGTACTCTATTGAATTTTCAAAAATTTCTTGAAGTTATTTTTATTTTTTCATTTTTAAGGTAGGAATTTTTAAGAAATGGTTACCGAAATTGAAAATTAGATAAAAAAATATATACTCTGAAAATCTTTTCCATTAAGTTGTAAAATCTTTTAAAAACCTCAAAAATTATATCATTTACTCTAGTTTCAGTCAAAAAGGTTATCCTTAAAAAGTAAAGTCCATCTTATGACTAAAAACTTTCAACTCGGATTTGTCATTCAAAACTATTAAAGAGTCAATAGTCCTCCCCATCCATTAGAAAGGAAATTTTTTAGAGTGTAATTCTAAAATATAATAAATCTAAAAATATAAGAGGTCTCATCACTAGCCTACTTACCATGTTCATAGGGAACCAATTAAACTAACATTACCACACTAAACACCAAATCACGGTAATGTCTTATGATTTTTAATTATAAGACAAGGGGTCTCATCACGAGCCATCTTGTTCAATTTTAATTATTACTTGTGAATGGCATTTTCATTATCTGGCTACCAAACCAAGACAATGGATTTTTAGCATCAAAAATGAAAAGAAAAGAAAAATAAAATTTACCTCTAATTATTGCACTATTAAATGGATGGGACACTAGATTATTATTCGTTAAAAGGTAACCTTGTTGAGGCTATGAATGCCTCATGACAACAATGTTTCTACCTGTGATAAACGAGTACACTACAAACTAAGTCGTAAATGGCCCCCTAATTTACTTTATAAACTGATTAATGACTGATACAAGTAAATAGGATTTTTTCATTCACAAAAGGTTTTTATCAGAAATTGCAATTTAATGAGTTTTATAGTCAGAGTAATTTTATTTATCTAAATGTTTCGAAAAGTAGTTTCCACTTCTTAGATTATTTTTACTAAATTTTGGGAAAACTTCATTTATCAGATATGACTGGTTCTTCCAGTGAATCGCCAATTGTTATATTGTTCAACAACCTCCATTTTAATATATTATAAATTTCCTATGAAATTTACTATATTAAAATAGGACCCTTTAGTTTTAGAAAATCAACATAAAAAGAAAAATTGTTAATAAGGCACTATAACCAAAGTTTAATACTTAGGCCTTTTAATTAAAACCCAAGTATTAAACATTGATTATCCAAAAAAACCAAATTCTAATAGCCCCGAGACCAAAACTATACTTAGGCTTAAGAAACCTTAAGTATTAAAAAATATGGGTTATTTAATAAATAAATAAAAAATCGGAGGTTTTAATTCCAAAAGGTTTTATCTTTATAAACTTCGACTCATTCAAATCCTACATCGTAAAGTTTCTAAAGACTAAGGTTGCATCGCAAATAAACAAAGTTTCATAAAGAAAAGACCTCTTCACCAACTATATTATGATTGCAATTAAGGCCGGACCCGATGGGAAAATCACTTTCCCTTCATTAAAATCTCACATTCACACAATCACAAGAACCATTTCCCAAGTCTCACGACCTATCACTTTTTCAATATGCGATAAAGCCCTGAACCCAATAATATTATCCATTGCAATTCATAAATTCCCCACGTCCACGTCTATCACAAAAGGTTCCAAAAAGCTTAAGTCCATACTTCTGCCTTATCCCAATTGTGATATGTGATTAAGCTCAGACCCAACAGGATTATAAAATCCATTCCATAAATCCCCCGCGTCTGGAGCTATCGTAGTTTCCAAAAGTCCATGCCCCACTACCTACGTTGATTTGTGATTCTGATTAGACCAGTAGACCACTGACTGCAATTTGTGATAAAGCCCTAGACCTAACAAGATTATCCACTGTAATTCATAAAACCCCCGAGTCTGTAGTTATAGCAAATATCAAAGAGTCATGCCTCATTTGAATTGCGATTGTGATATCCTTCCTCATGTCAATTGCGATATGACATCATTTGTGATGTCATACTCCACGTCATACTCCACTTCATCTATCACGCAATCGCCACATCATTATTCCACATGGATCCGCCATGTCATAGAGACATCACCATGACATCATCCTGTAGATCGCAAATCACAAATCTTTCAAAATTATTGGTGTTGTATCGCTCCGTTATTATGATAGCGATTAGACCGGACCAACCAGGATTATTAACTGCATTTCATAAATCCCCAATTCCGTAGCTATCGAAAATGCTACAGAACTTAATCCATTCCTCCTCTACAACTCCATTTCCATTTAAGTAGTGGTACTAACTGGATTGTATGGGACCAATTTCCCAATGAAATGTGATTGAATGAGTATGTAATGCTTGTAGTGAAGTCAAATAAATGGATTTGTAGCAACGAATCAAATGGAAAACATATGCATTAATATACTCTATAACACGGGATTGTTTAACGTTTATCTAGATGCGATCTACAATGATTTTCCTTAGTAAATGACAATATATATTGCTCAAACACCAATGGAAATGAAAATATTTCAAGATGAATACGTTGATTAAATAGTTAGCCAAAATAATGTGTATAACTCATATCACATTTAGAATATCAAAGAAAATTACTTAACATGTATTTAAAAATATCAATGGCAGCATGATCAGAAATGAATAAATGTAACATTGTTCTTTAAATAACATGTAATAAGAAATCTAAAAAAAAATAAAAAATCACTATATATTCATGAGCAAAACATATGTACAAAGATAGAAATACCATATGTACTTTGATAAGCTCATAAAAAAATAACAACATTTTATTCCTTCCCACAAAGATGAACCCCAGAGTACAGTAATGCAACTTCTCAAAATTCTTTATGAAAATTCCTAAACAATGTTTCAGTCCTTCTATTGAGAAAATGATGAAAGTACAATAGTGCAATATTTCATAAGCCTTTTTTCATAAAATTCAGGACCTTTATTTCATACAACAAGCAATCTTAAATAGCAGAAAATGACTCAATCTATTGTGCACAGCATTGAGGGCATTTAAATAGATCCCCTCAATATGCTTAAAGAAAAATGGTTTTTTGGTAGCAATTTTTTGAAAGTGATTTGTTGTCTTCATCAGCTTTATTTGTTCCATTAGATTCTTTGGATGTTTGTCTGTCTGTTTGAACTAAATTGTCGCTTATTAGTACAATCGTCTTCTTCTGTCATGTACCTAAACATGAAAACATGAACCGATAAGTAAAAATTAATGAGACTGATAAGCGAGTTTTATTTGAAACAAATCACTTTTTGCAGGAAATAAGGAAAAACATAAAGTCATAATAAATTCTAAACACAACCATCATGGAGAGTAATGCGGATTGAAGTATGTGATAATACAAGTCAGACTTTTATGGGCTTATCGTAAATTGCAATCTCTTTTATACCGGGGGTAGAGCTCATAATAAGTGCAATCGCTTTTTAGGCCGGGAGTTGAATTATCATCATATTTTAAGCAAGGAGAATCCCTATTGAAATAGATGAAAATATGAATAAGCCCAAACTGCAATCGGAATGGGAAGAGGAGGAATGGCTTAAGTTCCATGTCTTTTGCAATAGCCGTGAATGCGGGGATTTATGAAATGCAATTAATAATCCTGTCGGGTCCAGTCTAATTTCTATCGCAATAACGGAGTGGTACAACACCAACAATTTTAAAATATTTTCGAAGTCATTGTAGATCACATATAGATAAACGTTAAACAATCCTAGGTTATAGAGTAGATTAATGTGTATGTTTTCCATTTGATTCATTGCTACAAATCCATCTATTTCACTTCACTATAAGCATTACACACTCATTCAATCATCTTTCATTGGTAAACTGGTCCCATACAATCCAGTCAGAGCCACTAATTAAATGGAAAAGGAGTTGTCTTAAGGTCTGGACTGGGTAGTTTTCCCCTTGTGTTGAAGCAGTCATTTTCAAGGCCTCAACAGGTTCACAAGATCAGCGGATGCTGAAAGAACCTAGTAATCAGTCTAAGACAAAGTCTTGAGAGAATAAGTATGTGATCATTCCAGCTTTCTCTCCTTTTCCTTCTCTTACCAAATCTCGTTTGGCGACTGTTGCAGCGCTCTCAATAGGTAACCCTCCCTCCTGTACTTTTGTTTCATCTCTTTCTCTTGCTGAATCATTTTGGTCATCCTCTTTATCTCAATGCATCTCGTCATTTTCATCTGCATTGCCTCCTCTGTCATGCCCCCGGTACTCCTCCCTCCTATTTTTTCCAATACACCCCCATCCTTCCCAGATCCTCCCTTGTTTGTCCCTTCGACAGAGGAATCAAATATTTTGCGCCCATCCCACTCCTACTACCTCTGCTCCTTGGACAAATCCTCTTCCATGGAGGTATGTGGAATTGGTATCATTCCTCCTCCCAAACCCTCCAAACCTTCTCATGGAAGACATTCCACCATCTCCAAGGCCATCCATCAAGCTGGTATTAATGTGGCAGAGGGCCTAAATATATCCATTGACTGGGTTCTTAGAGCACAAAGCACCCTATAATCGTTACCCCCATGAAATGGTTATCCCTTAATTGTCATGGGATGGCTAGCCCTGCCAAAAAACTTCCCTTTAAGAGACTCTTGTAAACTGAATGGGTGGATGTCCTATTTCTACAAGAAACCCTTGGCCTTATTGACTTGGTTATCCCTATATTGAAATCCCTTGTCCCTGGGTGGAAATTTCATGCCTTAGATGTTCGAAGGCATTCCTGGGGTAATTCCCTTGGCTTTAATCCTAGAGTTGTAAGGCTTTTAAACATCTAGGGAGGGGTTGACTTTATTGGTGTTGATATATTCTCATCTCAATTGGGGAAGGATCTTAGACAGATTAACATGTATGGCCCCTGCCACAACCCGGATGCATTCCGGGACCAATTTCTCAATTCATCCCTTTTACAAGCTGACAATATCATTTTAGGAGGATACATCAACTTTTCTATTGGACATATAGAATCCTGGGGGCACAATGCTCAGATTGACCCTTTATCTGACACCATTGAATCCCTATTGGATAACCATTGGCTTATTTATATCCCTATGGCTCGACTTCAGCCTACTTGGAGGAACCGAAGGACTGGAGTGGCCATGTTGGTTCACAGGTTGGATTGTTGTCTCATCAAAGAACCGCTTATTGGGGCCCTTTATAACTACAGTAAATGGGTTGGAGTGGGGAGACTATCTGACCACTCTCCCATATATCTTGTTGGGCATGTTTTCAAACCAAAAGCTCCCTTTACATTTAACACCACATGGTTAAAGGACTTGGACTACATCTGATTAGTCTTAGACTTTTGGAAGGCTCACCCCCTAACTCTGGTCGATCTATCTCTAAAGGTTTCTCCAACAACCTTCTTATACTTAAGCAATTAACGATTGATTGGGCCAATAACAAGAGAAAGAAGGATGACCTTAAACTACACAATATTGAAACTAATCTCACCAATTTGGAAGATTCTAATTGGTGGGGATACTCATATGTTGATGCAAAAACCCACCTCATTGGGTTCGAGGCCAAAAGGAATGGGTTTCTAAAAGACAGAGAAGAAACATGGTGACTCAGGAGTCGAGCCATCTAGATACAAGAGGGGGATGATAATATGAAGTTTTGTCGTCAATTTTCAAATGGGTGTTGATCGATCAATACCATCCTGCAGATGACCAATGAATAAGGTCAGAGAGTCCACTCCTTCAATCAACTTGCATCGCTCAGCACTTCTCACTTTAGTCATCTTTATAAGGCCCCTCGGGAAGCAACACTTGCTGAGATTATCAGGGTGGTTGGTCTCTTTCCTAGGTTTGTTGATCAGGATGTTGTTGAGGATCTCAATAAGCGATATCTATGGGGGAGCTGGAGATCACATTAAAATGGTTTAAAAAGGACAAGATCCCTGGCCTAGATGGATGGTCAGTCGAATTCTACTTAGATTTCTTTGAATTACTTGGGAAATACCTACTACAATTTATTGAAGACTATAGAACCAATGGCTGAATGTATGATGCATTCAACTTGGCCTTCATTTCTCTCATCCCTAAATGTAGTTCCCCTGATACTTTTAATGACTTTCCACCCATCTCACTCTACAATTTTATTTACAAGATCATAGACAATATCATTTCCAATCGTCTCAAACCTATCCTATCTGCTCATATATCACCTGAACTGTTTGCATTTCTTAATCATCATCAAATACATGATATTATAGGCACTGCACAAGAGGTTATACACTCCATCAAGATCAAGAAGTTAAAAGGTATGATTCTCAAGATTGACCTAGTAGAGGGCTTTGATCATACCAATTGGCTATACTTGGGAATGCTCCTAGCCTATTTGGGGTTCCCCCTGGACTTCATCAACTGGATCATGTGCTACATCACCAATCTATACTATAGTGTTCTTATAAATGGATCTGCCTTCCCTTTTTTTCATGCTGAATGTGGCCTTAGACAAGGTTGCCCCTATCTCCCCTACTCTGTCTGCTTGTTATGGAAGGTCTGAGTTGGCTCATTCTTGAATAGCCTAGACTTGGTCATCTCCAAGGTATTAAGATCACCAACAACTCCATCCTTACACATTTTCTTTTTTCAACAATGTATTAGCCTGTCTCAATGGGGGTATTGGTGATTCATCATCCTTTCTATCATTGTTGCAATTATTCAACCGTTCCAGTGATATGGAGTGTAATTCCCGAAAATCTACCATCTCCTCTGCATTTTTCTCACCACGTGTGATTCATTATGCACATCAATTATTTCCCTTTACACTCCTATGTTTTGATGATGGACTTAAGTATCTTGGGTTCCGACTCAAACCTCTTCATTGAAAGATTGTTGATTGGCCTTGGTTTGTTGCCAAGATTGAATGGAGATTAAAAATTTCGCATCATAAATACCTTTTCAAAGTTGGATGACTTGTACTAATCAAATCAGTTTTGGAATCCACTCTAGTCTACTAGATGTCCATGGCCTAGATTCCAAAGGGGATCATGTTGAGAATTCAACAGTTGTGTTGTAGATTTCTATTGAAAGGGAAACATAATGGTCATATATATATGGATGGGTTCTCTGGGACCTGATTGCACTTCCCAAGGAATGGGGAGGTTGGGGACTGAAAAACCTTGAATCCTTCTCTAAAGCACTAGCTGCCAAGATGGGCTAGAAAATTCTCACTGCTAAATGTTTATGGACTGAGGTGGTTTATAAAAAATATATATGGCCCCTTCACGCACTTGATTGGATGAGACTCCCCACTTGGAACCGATCGTGCATCTCATCCAATTGGCATGCTGTCTTAAATTCCATATCTTACATATGTGATGGACTAGCTTGGAGAATAAGGTTTGACTCCTCAATTTGTGTTGGTATGGATCCATGGTCCGATTGCAGTAATTCTTATAGGCTCCCTCTTAATCTCGTTCAATACTTAACTAATGTTGGTATTAAATATCTTAATCAAATCGCATATCCAAAGAATTCTAACATTTTGTCTCAACCATGGAAATCTACTATTCAACTTGGCATTCCTAACAACTGGCATCCAGATTGGCTTAGCTACACTAATCCTCTTGCTAAATCACATGTTAGGTTAACCGATGGTGAAGATGAAATCATTTGGGTACATGTCAAGCATGCTAATTATGCACCCAAGGATGGTTATTCTATTATTTAAGCAGCACATAAGCCACCACTTATAGACTAGTGGTGGAGTGTTTTGTAGAAATTGAAAGCCCTGTCATGAACCAGACTATTCATGTGGACTTTCCTTTGCTACAAATATCCTACGAGAGAAAACATAAAGAAGTTATCCTTTCATGGCCCTACTTGGTGCATTCTATGCCGACAGGATTCTGAGACTATTGACCATATTGATTCGCCAAATCCATTTTCAATGATATTGAACCTCACTAGACTTAGGCTTCTGCTTATGTTTTATCCCTTTACTCCAACATTCCCGATGATGATCAACCTGCACCCTTGTGAACCATCATTCCTAAAGCCATTGATAGGAACCTACCATGGGCCTATTTTGATGGATCTTCCCAAGTGTGTGGCTGTGGGGGAGGGGCCCTCTTGCATGTATCAAATAACCATTTTTTTTAAATTCAGATGGGATTGGGAAATGGCACTAACAACTTTGCAAAATTGGTCACACTTAGACATATTTTTCATTTTTCTCTATAAAAGGAGTTTAGGCATATACAAATCTTTGGTGACTCTAAGATCATTATAGATTGGTTCAACAGTACATCTATTTTTCATGCGCACACACTTAGGAATATACTAGATGATGCAATTTTTCTTTAGAAAAGGAGTGTAGGCATATACAAATATTTGGTGACTCTAAGGTCATTATAAATTGGTTCAACAGTACATATATTTTTCATGCGCCACACTCAGGAATATATTAGATGATGCATTGCACTTGAAATCCCACTTTGACTCCATCTATTGTCATCACATCTACAGGGAGCACAACTCGATTTCTGATCAGTTATCTAAGGAGGTCGTCATCTAGCCTAAGGGCCTATGGTTGATTTAGGAATAGAGAGGATTGGATTTCTATCAGTGTTACCACCAGCCATAAAATGATCAGAGGATTCAGGGGCATGATAGAGCTGGATTTCATGGGTTTTTTGAGCTACTACTAGTGCTTTTTATTTCCAGTGCAGTTTTATGTATATATCTATTTTTGACTTGTGATTATGTAATTATTACTAGATCACCCTATGAGGTTTTTTTGTACAAGAACATCTGAAGGTGGAACACCACAACTTACAGCATATGCTTCTTTAAGAATATACAATATGTAATTTTCAACATATTAATGGAAATTATGATTTTTCCTTGGGTAAAAAATAAACCTCTTCAAAATCCTCATCTTTTGTGTATTTCTCTATGTATGCATCATGGTGAAATGATGCATATGCATAAGAGTTCCCAAAGTTGTAATGTTGGATCTCAGTGGCCTTGAAAGTGTTTATGCGAACTTATTTGTGCTTCCCTTCTTATATTTGATGATTAGATGAATTTTTGTAAGAATACCATCCACTTGTAGTGCCTAATTTGTTGAATATTACTCTAGGGTTACATATATTGTAATGGATAGTGATTAGTGCGGATTATGGTTTCATTTCCCTTCATATTGTGCCTCCATTCCTTAACAACTTGAACTACACCCTATATTTCCTTCTCATATGTATAGTATTCAATACTCTTTCATGGAATATTTTAAATGACAACATAAATTGGCTTACCTCCATGCATTAAGATTGTTCCCATAAAATATACACTTGCATTTATCCCTACTTTAAAAGGATTTTCCAAATTGGTTAATGCAATAACTAGTGCTTAACTAATATTTTTAAGCCTTTCAAAATATTTATGTTGGCTCTTTCCCTGTGGGAAATTCCTGTCGTTTTTTATTATAGCAAGGAGTGGTGTATCCATAATTGAAAATGATGCTATAAAATATTAGAAATCAAATAACAAATAAATGGAACACATAAAATATTGCAGAAATAGAAACATAGAAAAGCATAAAACAATAGAGACACAGATATATGTGGTTCACACAGTCTAGGCTACGTCCATGGAGAAACAACTAGTCCTTCCTTTTATATTATCCAACAAATTGAAGGGATACAACCTAAAACAAATATGTTGTAACTTCCTCTTCACTCTCGTACAGACTCCTATCTTTTTCTCACACAAACTGATACATAGTTGTAATACAATTCCCTTATATAAATCAAGGGTTTCCTTCTAGGGAAAACAAACCTAAATTAGCATAACTTTTGTTGTCAGATCTTCTGCCTAATGAACAACCCAGATAGAATACGAAATTAAAATATTTTTCAAGGAAAATTTTCTCTAAACTTTGCTTTTGAGGGGGGGCTAAAATGGTGTTGTTGACCCCCATGGAAACAGTAGTGAGAGCCCCACACCCCCTTGTGATGGGATCCAAACACGGTTGAAATAAGACCTCTGAATCAAGAAGATAATCATGCTCCACACTCAACATAAAATATTGTAGGTATGGATCTACCCCCACAAATATCATTAGCCTTAGTGAAATGAGTAGGATTAAGCCACTTGAGGATGGCCTTCAACTTTGTGGAATTTATCTTGAGTTCCCCTCCACTAATCATGTACCCCAAATACACCAATGAATGCCAAGAAAATTCACATGTCTTAAGGTTTTCCAATAGGTGAATCTTTTTTAGGGTCCCTAAAAATTGCATGATGTGTGAGATGTTCTCTTCCTAGGTATAGTTATAAACAGATATACCATATAAATACATTATTACAAATTATTTAGATGCAACACATTACTCATTAAATGCATAAATGTAGTTGATGCATTACATAAATCTAAATCCATTACTAGCCTTTCATATAGACCTTGCCTTATCTGAAGGTGGTCCTCCAAGTGTCTTCTTATATTACGCATACCTAGTGGTATCTAAATTTGTGATCCAACTTGGTGAAGTAATTGGCATGCTATAATTGATCTAGCAAATTAGTGACCCTACGGAGGTGGTATCAATTCTTGAGGGTGATCTTATTAAAAGATATATAGTCATTACATGTTTTCCAAATCTCATCCTTCTTGGGTATTATGATGATAGGTGACCCACAAGGTGAGATGTTTGTTAAAAGTAATCCTACTCCAATAGCTACTACAATTGTTTAGGTAACCCTTTAGGATTCCAAAATACTTCTTTTTGCAACTACAAAATATATCCAAAATAATGTTTCTACTCTTAAGTACATCCATCTAGAGATGCCTTTATTTCAATTGATTTTCCTCCCTTAGTAAAAAATAAATAAAACAATTTTACTTGAACTTATACTTTTCTTGGCTTAGTCAACACTTAATAGAGAGATATTGGATTTACCTTTATGTGCATTGATGATGAAGGTCTTCCCACCCTTTATCAGAAAAAACAAGTTTGTTTTCCTTTCGGATATTGCAATTGTATGATACTACATCTGCCTCCACTTCATAAATATGGTTTTCACTTATAAAATTTGATCTTACACTACCCAATGGCCTTAATTTTAGAATCCTTATTTACCTATTTCAATGGATATGGATGAGTATGGTTGTGAACTTCCAATATAAGTTTGCTTACTAGATATTTTACTACAAGGTTGGCTTGTGAAGCATCATTCAAATCGAGTAGTGACCTTAGTCATCTTGACTTGGATATTAATATGGAATATTTTAGTCATCTCCTTATCTTTTTGGGATGGCGGATACTCAAATTAACTTCCCTCTGTATTGTAGTTCAAAAACCTTTTCATCTATATATGTTTTCCTCTCTATATCATTATTTTAATATGTGGCTAGCATTTTCTTACTCTTGGCATCCTTCTTGAATGACTATGTAGATTTCTTAAATACTTGAGGAGCACATCTAGTTTGTTGGGAGATATAACCATCATAATGGCTTGGTTTCTAAACTTAGTGGTGTACTCTTGTACACTTTTCCATTGCTTCTGCCAAAACTAATGTTAGATCCAATGGTCTTTGTCATACCTAATAGTTTAGAAATGAGACTTAAAAAGGTCTTTAAACACATCCTTCTTAGTCATGGGAGTATCACCCTCTAGCATAGGCATCACTTTGTGACTTTCCCACAAATTTTGTGCATGTCCATCTAACTTCAATCAAGAAAATGAAATGTTTTACGAATTCTCCTATGTTATGAGTGTTAGTCCCTTACAATTTCCTAGGCTGAAAAGGAGATAGAGAAGGGTAACCTCAAACCACTTTAGCTTAGTAGCTAGCCATACTAAGAAAGAGAGGGATCTCTCACATTCTTTTATCATTGAAATGAATTTAAATCAAATACATTTTGGGCTAGATATGTATAATTGTTTGTGTGTTGGTGAAATTTAGAATTTAGGGTTTGTTGGACTAGGGTTTGGAGCCACATATAGGTTTAGGTTGTAGGAGTGCAAAAGAAACTATGGAAAGGAGCTAGATACCAAAATACCATGGTGTATTTGGAATATTTTCAATGTAGTATATAAGAGAAAGTGTAGAAGATACTAATGAGCATAAGTAAACATGAGTTTATTAGCTTTTAGAAGACATAAAAATAACTATGAAAACCATATAAACAGAGCTTGAGATCAAGAATTCTGTCTATTTCACTGTAAGGCATCCATAGAAAGAATATATACCATATAGATAAAGATGTTTTAACCATTAGAAAACAAATAAAAATAAGAAAAAACACCATGAACTCACTGGGCTAGAGTTCCTTAAAAATAGCTGCAACTATCTCTCTATTAGCTGAGAAGATCATTACATGCAAGCCTCCTCCATAAAAAGTCCAACCCTTCCCTCTGAAAGAGAAATGATACATATAGACTCACTTAAACCACTTCCCCACCTTCAAGATTCTAATTCCTAGGTGGTGGAACTGACTCCAAGATTCTCTCAACCAACAAGTGAGAGTGAGAAGGTGAAACTCAAACACTTCTTGGAGAGTTTGTTTAGGAGTTTGCCTCCTTAATGAGGCCTATTAAACATAAAAAACAACCTATCATGTACATTTATTCATTCCTACATAATTTAGCCTCGAAAAAAGTGCCATTACATTAAGATTTTTGACTTTGACCAAGTCAAAATGAAATCTAGAAAATTTACACAATGAAATTTACAATTAAAAACACAGGAAATTGTAGAAGTGTAGCACCGGCCTTTAGCTCACTTTCAGGTGTCGTCCTGAGGTGAAAATGAATATCAAAGAGAATTGTCAACTATATTTTCAATTCTAGGTTCTAGAACACCTTGAATTTTTGAAAATGACCCATGGTAAGGCCTTCAACAATCCATTCTCCCAAGGCCACTCAAGGAGCACAACGGCTGTCAAAAAGAGGTCCAGAAAGCTGATTTTTGGCCACTTTTTTCCACTTTTCTCAAAATTTATGCCTCCTCTAGAAAATCTGAAGAAATGGATTTTTAGAGAATTCCAAGGGCTTTCAAAAAATGCAAAGTTTCCTTCAAATGGGTTCCTGAGGAAAAAGCGCAGCGCCTCTTAAAACTGCTAATTTTCTGAATTCGGCACCAAAGTTTGCAAAAAACCAAAACTGATCAGAATTTCCTCAAAATTGGCCAAAAGCTATAAAATGAGGCATGTTAAGCCCTCATAGATGCTTCATCAAGCATATCCAACTTTCCTTCATCATTTTGGTCCTTTTGGGCTTCTTTGATCTTGTTCTCAAGCTGCTTGACTTTGACATTACAAATCATGTTCTGAGCTTGCTAATGGTGTTCCATGTGTCGTAGAAGTTGATTGTCTCTATTATCTTTCTCTATAAGCTTCTCCAAGTGGTCAATGACCCTGTTCAGCTAGTATTCTTTATCTTGACTCACCTCTAAAGCATTTTTTTCCTCTAGGTCTAGCTCGTCATTCAGTAAAATGTGTTTCTCTTCTTCCTGTAATGCCTTCTTAAGCCCTTTAGTTCTTAGCCTTTATCTCTTACCCTTTCCTTGTGTTCATTTAGGCTCATTTTTCTCCATGACTTCATTTCACTTGCCAGCTTGCTACAATTGTTTGTGTGTTGGTGAAATTTAGAATTTAGGGTTTGTTAGACTAGGGTTTGGAGCCAAAGATAGGTCTAGGTTGTAGGAGCGCAGAAGCAAAATATGGAAAGGAACTATATTCCAGAAGACCATGGTGTATTTGGAATATTGTAAATGTAGTATAGAAGAGAAAGTGTAGAAGAGAATAATGATCATAAGTAAACATGAGTTCATTAGCTTTTAGAAGACATAAACATAACTATGAAAACCATATAAACAGAGCTTGAGATCAAGAATTATATCTATTTAACTATAAGGCATCCATATAAAGAAGAGATATTATGTAGATAAATATGTTTTAACAATTATAAAATAAATAACAATAAGAACAAACACCATGAACTCACTGGGCTAGAGTTCCTTAAAATAAGTTGCAATTGTCTATGTATTAGCTGAGAAGCTCATTACATGCAAGCCTACTCCATAAAACGTCCAACCCTTCTCTCTGAAAGAGAAATGATACACATGACTCACTTGGGCCACTTCCCCACCTTCATGAGTCGAATCCCTATGTGGTGGAACTAACTCCAAGATTCTCTCAACCAACATGTGAGAGTGAGAAAGTAGAACTCAAGCACTTCTTTAAGAGTTTGTTTAGGAGTTTGCTTCCTCAATGAGACATATTAAACATTAAAAACAACCTATCATGTAAATTTATTCATTCTTACATCATCTAACCTCTAAAAAAGTGTCATTACATTAATAGTTTTAACTTTGACCAAGTCAAACTAAAAGTTAGAAAATTTACACACTGAAATTTACAATAAAAAACCCAGGAAATTGCATATGCGCAATGTCGACTTTTAGCTCACTATCAGGTGCCTTCCTGAGGTTCAAATGAAGATCTGAGAGAATGGCCAACTACATTTTCAAGTCTCGTTTCTAGAACACCTTGAATTTTTTTAAATTACCCATGGGAAGGCCTTCAAAAATCCATTTGCCCAAGGTCGCTCCAAGAGCGCAACGCCTGTCAAAAAGAGGTCTAGAAAGCTTGTTTTTGGCCAATTTTTCCACTTTTCTCAAAATTTAGGCCTCCTCTGGAAAATATGAAGAAATGGGTTTTTAGAGGATGCCAATATATTTCGAAAAATGCAATTTTTTCTTGAAATGTGTGCCTGAGCAAAAATTCCAGTGCCAAGGTGCTGCGCTCCTGGAACTGCTGATTTTCTGAATTAGGCACCAGAATTTGCAAAAAAACAAAACTAGTCAAAATTTCCTCAAAGTTGGCCAAGATTTGTAAAATGAGACATGTTAAGCCCTCATATATGCTTCAGCAATCATATCCAACTCTCCTTCATCATTTTGGTCCTTTTGGGATTCTTTGAGCTTGTTCTAAGCTACTTGACCTTGATATTACAAATCATGTTTTGAGCCTTGTAATGGTGTTCCATGTGTCTTAGCAGCTGATTGTCTCTATTAGATTTCTCTAAAATATTTTCCAAGTGTTCATTGACCCTTTTCAACCAGTACTCTTTGGCTTGACTCACCTCTAAAGAAATTTTGTCCTCTAGGTCTAGCTCTTCATTCAGTAAAATGTGTTTCTCTTCGTCTTGTAATGCCTTCTTAAGCCCTTTAGTTCTTGGCCTTTATCTCTTACCTTTTCCTTGTGTTCCTTTAGGCTCATTTGTCTCCATGACTAATTTTCCCTTGATGGCTTGCTATAATAGTTTGGTTTTCTCTTTCTCCATGATCAATTATTTTTCCTTCAGTTGACTATTTTCCTTGTCTAGGAATGAGACGATGAACCTTGCTCTTGCCATGTTGACTGTGAGTTCCTTGATCTGATAATATTTGTCTCTAATCATCTGTTGCATGCTTGAAGTCTCATTTTCTTCCTCTAAGTCAACCAACTCAAACTCATGCTCAAACATGTCCTTATCCTGCACTGATGGTCCCTGTTTCACTGATGTAGAAGGCTTAGCCCCTTTCTCACCATGAGAAGCAAACACAAGCCTCTTTCCTCTCTTGTACATCCTAGTCTCCTCAGGTTTAGGTGCTTTAGGAACCTCCTCTGATTTGGTTGATAACCCTACTTCCATAAGTTGTGCTGTTGTGTCTTGGTGATGGCTTGGTGAAGTAGTCTCATTTCATTTTTGAAACCGTAGATGATAGGAAAGGGGAAAAAACAGTGAGGGATGAGTGAAAAATGAAATTATGGGTAGGTGGAGTGGAAAAAATGGCAAGGGAAATTCTAGGATGTGGATATGGATAGTGAGCAACTTATGAAAATGAAATGAGGTGGAATGAAGGAAAGGAGTATCTGTACAAAATTAAAAACAAAGTTTTTAGGAAAATTGTCCAAATTCTTTAGGAATGAGCTAGGGTTTCCTTTTAGTTAAGGAAATTAATGTTTTGAGGTTGGTTCAGTGATTCATATAGCATATTAAATGTTTAGAGGTGTAGGAGGAGATTTTAAATGTTTAACATATGAAAACTAGAGTAGCCATCATCAACCCTATCATCATTTCATGGAAAATTCAGTAAAAACCCTAAAAGAAGAAATCTTTGGCTTGAATTCATCTTGCAAAATAAAATTGTGAGTAACATTATGTACTTACTTGTAGATGAGCTTAGGATTGCAAGAAAAAGGATGAGCAAGTTTAAAAATCTAATTTGGGTGAGTTTATCGCAAATTTGAGGTACTCTGGCCCAAGCGCAGTGTAGTCTTCCTGAGTGTAGCGCCCAAGCGCAACGCAGTGTTCCTAAACGCAGCATTGGCCTCCCAAGTGCAGCGCAGTGTCTCTGAGCGTAGTGCCATCTTCAAAACCACTTTTGGAGGCCTTAAACTGCTCCAAATTTTGAACTTTATAGCTCGTTGGAAAGCTATTGAAGAATTCTATATGATGGACTCCTTAAGAATGTAATTTGGACACATCATTAGGGAGACAAAATGATTTTCCCAATATCACCGCAAAAACCCAGGGTGTCTCTGACAAAAGCATAGTGCCAAATTGCAGAGAATTTTTAGATGTGTTCCACCAATCCAAATCACTATTTGAAGGTACCATTGGAAAGCCTAGGATGTCTGCTACACAATAGAGTCCTTAAGCACTACCAAAACCTGCTCCAAACCCTTGAAAAATTGTCTCAAAGTCAAGTTTTCCATAAGTGCAGTAACTCTCTCATATCAAGTGTAGTTTGGACTTCTCTTTCAAATCATAATACCTATGCATAAACTAAAGGATTTTTTTGTTGCTTGGCCTATCATTGATAATAACCTATTTCATGTTTCTAAAATTCTTCTCCATTTGGTCAAAAACATATTTTTAAGAAAACAATGTCCCTATGAGGAATCATGAGACAATGTAGTGTACTGTAGCATTGTCTTATTTGAAATAAAATATTACCTTTACCTTTATTTTTCTTTCCCTAAGTTGTTAAACCCCTTTACCCACTGGATTACATGATGGACATGTTTTTTTTTTACATATGGTATCATGATGACACATGGAGTGAAACCCTATACCATGACCTAAAATGAGGAATTTAACCATTTCATGACCCAAGACACTTAAATGAAGATATGATACCTCGAAGAAGACAATGACCTCGATGGTTTGCTACCATAAGTAAGTTCATTTGATATGTTTTTTATAGTCAAGTCAGCAGTTAGTCAATTAGTTTTCAGTTTGAGTTTTTTCTTTTGCATTTTGACTCCATGCCCAATGAATAAGGCTACTAGGTCTATGGTGTTCTTGACACCTCCAAGGAGATGTCATCCCGAGCTAGAGACAATGTTAGTGTCAGCCAGTTCAGCCTGTCACCAGTGATCAAATATGCTCTTACAAGGTGTTGTTAGGGTGTCAAGTCAAATTTTTGTCATTTAAGTTATCTTCAAATAAAAATTTGGTCACTGGTTGTTGTGTCTAGGTCACTACTGCTCCCTTCACTTACTCATGGTCTTCATCACTCATCATGGTCATTGTCTTCTTTGAGGTATCATATATTCATTTAAGTGTCTTGGGTCATGAAATGGTTAAATTCCTCATTTTAGGTCATGGTCTAGGGTTTCACTCCATATATCATCGTGATACCATATGTCAAAAGAAAACATGTCCATCATGTAATTTAGTGGGTAAAGGGAGTTAGCAACTTAGGGAAAGAAAAATAAAGGTAAAGGTAATTTTTTATTTCAAATAAGAAAATGTTGTAGTACACTACCTCATCTCATCATTCCTCATAGGGACATTTTTTTGTAAAAATATGTTTTTGACCAAATGGAGAGGAATTTTACAAAAGTGAAAGAGGTTTTTGTCAACGATAGACCAAGGAACAAAAAAGACTTTCAGTTTATGCACAGGTATTATGATTTGAAAGCAATGCCCAAACTACACTTGCTATGGGAGAGTTGCTTCACTTCTTGACAGCTTGACTTCAAGACAGTTTGTCAGGGGTTTGGAGCAAGTGTTGGTAGTGCGTAAGGACTCTATTGTTTAGTAGACATCTTAAGCTTTCCAATGGTCTTTAGATCGTGATTTTGATTAGTGGAAGGCATCCAAAATTTCTCTACAAGTTGGAACTACGCTTTTGTCAGAGACACCCTGGTTTTTTGGAGTAGCCTTGGGAAAATTGCTTTTTCTCCTTAATGAGGTGTCCAAATTACATTCTTGAGGAGTCCATCTTATAGCAGACTTCAAAAGATGTCCAACAAGCTATCAAGTGCTCAATTTGGAGTAGTTTAAGGCCTCCAAAAGTGGTTTGGAATATGGTGATGCAGTCAGAGACACTGCGCTGCACTTGGGAGGCCAGCGCTATGCTTGGGCACTGTGCTCATGAAGACTGCGTTGTGCTTGGGCACTGCGCTCAGGAAGACTATGTTGTGCTTGGGCCAGAGTACCTAAAATTTACCTAAAACTCACCCAACTTGGTTTTTTAAGTTTTCTCGTCCTTTTTCTTGCAATCCTAAGCTCATATACAAGTAAGTACATCATCTTATTCACATTTTTATTTTGCAAGATGAATTCAAGCCAAAGATTTCTTCATTTAGGGTTTTTAGTGAATTTTTCATGAAATTATGATAGGGTTGATGAGGGATAGTCTAGTTTTCATATGTTAAACATGTAAAATCTCCTCCTACACCTCTACACATGTTTAATATGCTATATGAACCACTGAACCAACCTCAAAACTTTAAGTTACTTAACTAAAAGTGAAACCCTATCTCATTCCTAAAGAATTTGGACAGTTTTCCTAAAGCCTATGTATTTCATATTTTACAAATACTCCTATCCTTCATTCCATCTCATTTCATTTTCATAATGTGCTCACTATCCATATCCACCTCCTAGAATTTCCCTTGCCATTGTTTCCACTCTACCTACCCATCAGTTCATTTTTCACTCATCCCTCACTGTTTTTTCCCTTTTCCTATCATCTAGGGTCTCAAAAATGAAATGAGATTCCTTCACCTAACCATCACCAAGACACATCAGCACAACCTATGGAAGTAGGGTTATCAAAAAAATTAGAGGAGGTTCCTAAAGAACCTAAACCTAAGGTGACTAGGATGTACAAGAGAGGAAATAGGCTTGTGTTTGCTTCTCATGGTGAGAAAGGGGCCAAGCCTTCTACATTAGCAAAACAGGGACCATCAGTGCAAGCTAAGGACATGGTTGCGCATGAGTTTGAGTCAATTGACTTATAGGTAGAAAATGAGACTTGAAGCATGCAATAGATGATAAGAGACAAAGGTTATCAGATCAAGGAACTCATAGTCAACATGGCAAGAGCAAGGTTCATCATCTCATTCCTAGAATAGGAAAATAGTCAACTCAAGGAAAAAGAATTGATCATGGAGAAAGAGCAAACCAAACTATTGCAGCAGGATGGCAATGGAAGAGCAACCATGGAGACAAATGAGCCTAAAGGAACACAAGGAAAAGGTAAGAGATAAAGGCCAAGAACTAAAGGGCTTAAGAAGGCATTACAGGAAGAAGACAAACACATTTTATTGAATGAAGAGCTAGACCTAGAGGACATAATTGCTTTAGAGGTGCGTCATGAAAAAGAGTACTAGATGAATAAGGTCAATGACCACTTGGGAAGCTTCTAGAGAGATCTAACAGAGTAAATCAGCTGCTAAGACACATGGCACACCATTACCAAGCTCAGAACATGATTTGTAATGTCAAGGTCAAGCAGCTTGAGAACAAGCTCAAAGAAGCCCAAAAGGACCAAAATGATGAATTAAAGTTGGATATGCTTGCTAAAGAATCTATGAGGGCTTAACATGCCTCATTTAACATCTCTTGGCCAATTTTGAGGAAATTCTTATCAGTTTTTGTTTTTTGCAAATTTTGGTGCCTAATTCAGAAAATCAATAGTTCGAGGGGTGCAACGCCTTGGCGCTGTGCTTTTTCCTCAGGAACCCATTTCAAGAACACTTTGCATTTTTAGAAATCCCTTGGCATCCTCTAAAAACTCATTTCTTCAAATTTTCCAAAGGAGGCCTAAATTTTGAGAAAAGTGGAAAAAAAGGGCCAAAAATCAACTTTTTGGACCTCTTTTCGGCAGGCACTGCACTCCTAGAGTGACCTTGGGAGAATGGATTGTTGAAGGCCTTCCCATGGGTCATTTTTTAAAATGAAAGGTGTTCCAGAAACTATACTTGACAATTTAGTTGACCGTTCTCTCATATTTTTATTTGGACCTTAGGAAGGCACATGACAGTGAGCTAAAAGTCAGTCTACACTTCTGCACTTTCTTGTGTTTTTAATTGTAAATTTCATTGTGTAAATTTTCTAGCTTTCAGTTTGACTTGGTCAAAGTCAAAACTATTAATATTATGGCATTTGTTTTGAGGCTGAATGATGTAGGCATGAATAAATGTACATGATAGGTTTTTTTTTATGTTTAATAGGCCTCATTAAGGAAGCAAACTCCTAAACAAACTCTCCAAGAAATGTTTGAGTTTCACCTTCTCACTCTGACCTGTTGGTTGAGAGAATCTTGGAGTCAGTTCCACCACCTAGGAATTCGACTCCTAAAGGTGGGTAAGTGGTATAAGTGAGTCTATATGTATCATTTCTCTTTCATAGAGAAGGGTTGGACTTTTAATGGAGGAGGCTTGCATGTAATGATCTTCTCAGCTAATAGAGAGACAGTTGCAACTATTTTTAAGGAACTCTAGCTCAGTGAGTTCATGGTGTTTGTTCTTCTTTTTATTTGTTTTCTAATGGTTAAAAAATATTTATCTACATTATATCCCTTCTTTCCATGGATGCCTTACAATGGAATAGACAGAATTCTTGATCTCAACCTCTGTTTATATGGTTTTCATAGTTACGTTTATGTCTTCTAAAAGCTAATGAACTCATCTTTACTTATGATCATTAGTCTCTTCTACACTTTCTCTTATATACTACATTGACAATATTCCAAATACACCATGGTCTTCTAGTATCTAGCTCCTTTCCATATTTGCTTCTACACTCCTACAGCCTAGACCTATCTATGGCTCCAAACCCTAGTCCAGTAAACCCTAAATTCTAAATTTCACCAGCACACAAATAGTTATACATGTGTAGCCTAAAACTTATTTTATTTAAATTCATTTCACTCATAATATATTTTGAGAGATCCCTCTTTTTCTCAGTAGCGATAGCTACTGAGGTGAAGTGGTTTGAGGTTACCCTTCTTGATCTCTTTTTCAGCCTAGGAAATTGTAAGGGACTAACAATGAGCACTAAAATAGATTTATAACAACTATAAACATTGATTTAATTTAATAGCATCAATACCATCTTGGTAGGGTTTGATGTCCAATTTTTCTTCCACTTTTCGATAGATATTTAGATGAAGTGATTGCACTAAAAATCAGTTTCTATTTTTATGTCTCTTTCTTCAACTATATTTTTAGGTATTATCTCCAGATTTCCCATCAAAAGCAACTTCTAAGTTAGAGTTGCCAAAGTCCTTGAAGGATGAAAACTTATTCTCTAATGTTGCCATGAGGATGTCTATTTTGTGAGAGATGTCAGTGACTTGTTATTCTAGCTTTGAACATTTCTCTTCTAACTCATCCCATGGATTCTGTAACATCCCCTACGTTGACTATGACCATGATTCTTGGTTCTTGGTGGAAACTTTGTTATAATATGTTGAAATTATTGATGTTGAAATTAATTTACTTCCTAATCATGGTATTGAAGTGTATGAATGCATCATCTAATGTTAATCATGCATTAATTCTTTAATCAAAAATCAAAATTAGAGTAATCATGCATTAATGCGTAAAAGGATTAATTAAAGATTTATGCTTAAATTAATATAATTATTGTTAATTATAATATTAATTTTAATTTGTATTATTATTGAAAATTAAAATCTAAGGGGGGTGAGAGAGAGAGAGAGAGAGAGAGAGAGAGAGAGAGAGAGAGAGAGAGAGTTGAGTTCAACTACACCATGGGAAATTAAATATCTGGACAAGACATTGTTGAGTGGGTGTACCATTGGGTTCACAAAAGGGAAAGTTGGTTGGGTGATACCCATCCCAAGTTCCTCTACCACCCTGAAGAGTAACGTGTGGGAGAAGTCATCATGTTGGGGGAACAAGAAGTGTCCTCTCATCCATATCTAGGATGCAACTTGACGACAATATATATGTTGTCCAATTCAGATAGGGGGTTTGATTGGAATTTCTAGGAAAAGTTCTAGAGAAATTTGTGGAGAGACAGTTCTAGTGTGAAGCTCACGTAGATCATTCAACCTGCACTGGATTTTTGTTGCTCAATATTCATTTTAATGAGGTGTTATCAGATGGGGATTGAAATTAAAATATTGGGTGTTTATCATGACTATGAAACCACTAGTGGTTTTTGTGACTATAAAAACACTAATGCTTGTCTCAAGCTATGAAAACATGCATATAGTAATTCTATGGTGCTTGTGATTGGTTATCAAAGCATTAGTGCTTTCTACACCTATGAAACCGCCAGTGCTTTCCAAACTATTAAGAAACCATCGATAAGTGATATCACTCCCTTAGTTCAATTAGTGTATTTCTCAATGAATCTTAACTCTCAAACTCTGGACCTAGCATAGTGGTGGTGAATTATGAGATAGAATAGTGTAGTTAACTTACATTTGGAAGGATAACGTGAAGCCCTTCTCCAATCGATAGAAGAAATTAACTTATACATATAAGTAACTTGGGTTGAGTATTGTTTGTGAATGTCGAGCTCATTGTATACATTTCTTTGTAATATGTATTGGAACACTTAATTTTTATATCTATATGTTAAATGGGTCACTAATAGAGGTGCTTAATAGTATATGACTACACATGAATTGAACATTCGAGCTTCATACATATGTTGATAATGTTTAATAGTGTGCGGTTTATATATTCTAGTGTTGTGCGTGACAATAAAACTATCTATTGAATGGATGTCAAGTTGTATTGTGTATATTTCATGTATCTAGAATTGATTGTGTGTGTGTGGGTGTATTTGTAATGTTGGAATCCACCTCTTTGGTTCACAACATTTTTTTTAAGAAATTACATATATCTACTTAAATTGTGCTCTGGCGAGACGGTGTTTTTGAACACCTGAGAAAAACATACACTTATGTATTGAAATTTTTGGTTGGTTCATACCCCATTTCCTTTTGTTGGCCTCAATGCTATTGTTGGGTGAATATATACATGTTCACCCACATAATAACACAATTGTTGAGACGAAATTAAAACTTCATCATAATTTGTGTATCATATTTAGCTCTAATATACATATATTTATAATCCAGAAGTGTGAGAATCAACTTTTATTTTGTTATTCACATTTAAAATTGGACTAACGAAGTCACCATTTCAAATTGTGCAATACCAATTTAAAATTGTTATTCACATTTAAAATTGAGTCTCGAAGATGTGGTCCAATGGTTAGGTGGAAAGGTTTGGTTCTTATAGGTATTCTGGTCCAATCTTGAGAAAGACGATATATGCTTTAGATCTTGCTCCAGGCATGATTTGTTCAAATTTCCCATGCAAAATTATGAAATATTAAATAAATATTATAATTCACATTTAAAAGTGGGATAATGAAATCACCCATTCAAATTCTATAATGCCAAATTAATATATGCATAATGTCATGAATAGTTGGAATAATCAGCATAAATAATTCGACCCCAAGATGTTTATGACTTGAATAAATAATTGATTAGGACCATAAATAATATGGAATAAATCGATTAGAATTCATCAACGTAATTAATTTTCAGGTTGTTATATCTAATAGTTGGAACCCTCGACCCTTGGTGGAGCAATGGTATAAATGTTGCACCTTATCTAGTTTTGGGGCTTAGTTTCCACTCTACAAAATGTGTTTTTCATGGCAGTGGGCCTTGTTCATCCTTGCCTACTTCTCAAACAATCCGGTATCGGGGCTTAGACCCAACCATTCATCATCGTTAATATGATCGATTTAGAGAAAGGTTGGGTATGCCCCACCTTGCTATCGATCATCCATGCCTCAAACCTTGTTTATGTCCCTCATGGTTGTATGCATAACCCTGTTGGTTGGGCTAACGAGGTGGTGTAATACGGTGGAGGGTCACCCACTAAAGACTTGACTGCAAGCACCGGGTCTCGGATCGACGAAAATTTTACCTCGTCGGCCTCTTGCCTAGCTAGACATGATGATGACATTAGTATCCAATTCTCCAAGTTTTTAGAAAATGGCATTTTTCCATAACTGCATTTTCTTGTCAGACATTAAGAATCATATTCAAGACATTGGTAACACCTTCCACAACCCACATTATTATAAGGAAGAATTAGGGGGTGTTACAAAGTGGTGTCAGATCCCAGGTTCAACATTTGGACTAAATAGACCTTAAAAAATGAGATTTTAGAGATAAAATTTAAATATATCTTAGCAATTGAAATTATAATTAATATGAATGAATAATCTTGCTAGCATGTTGACATGTTTCATAAAATTTTGGTTAACATGAAATCTAAATAAGCCTCAAGATTGAGTTGATGACTTGATGTATTTAATTTTACTAACAGATTCTTGTTTGTAATAGCACAGAAGGCAGCATACGTCTCAACTAGAAAGTAAAGGATGCATAGTAGGATGGTACAATATAGTACAAATAGAGCCCAATGTGATCAAGAAGAAGAATTTTTTAAGAAGAGGGTGGGTGAGAATTTCCCATACTGGATGGACACCCTTAGAAGTTTGAAGGAAAAGTTGAGTTGAAAAGTAGAAGACAAAAGAATTTTCAGAGCACATGAGACACAAGCAAATATAATGCAATGAGTCTATCAGACTTATAAAGGAAAAAATAATACGAGCCTAGTGCTAACTACATAGACAAACGCAAATGTAAGCAAAGCCCAACTAAGATAGAGAGGTATGAATTTGAACCTAATAGATCAAAAGACAGTAAATCAAAGGGGAAAGGCAAGCTAGTGAAGATATTGTGAGAGGAGAAACTCCATTGAACACTCTAGAGAGAAGGGTGCACAACCATGATCAATCATCAAGGACTGCATCTAGAAGACATTATAAAAATGGAAGGAGTGATGAAATCTTAATACAATAGGAATTTAAGAAATAAAATCCCCCCACCTTTGACAGAGAGATTAAGAAAGTTGAATAAGAGGACGCTCGGTTGCTAGGGATGAAGAAATACTTCAAAATACACGACTATTCTAAGAACATGAAGGCCTAGGTAGCAATTTTAAACTTAAAAGGGAAGGTTGATATATGATGGGAGGACTTAAGCAATGTTAAAGACATTCAAGAAAAGGAGTTTTCATGGAATGAGTTTGAAAAGTATTTCCTGGAGAAGTACATGTTGAAAATATATTATGAGGGAAAGATCAAGGAATTTCAAGAGGTCAAGTTGGGATAACTTATTATCTATGAGTACACAAATAAATTTTTAGAACTATTAAGGTATATACCTTACAACAAGGATAAAAATGTAAATATTCAAAGGTACCTCAGTGGGTTACCTCAAGCATTCATAAATAGGATTGAGTTTAATGAGTCCAAAACATTAGAGGATATGATCCAAAAATCTAGTTACTATTATGAACAAAAAAATAAGACTGAGAACCATATTGATTGGAAGAATAAGGATAAAAGAAATTTTAAAGGGAAAGGATCAAAACCCTTTGAGCATAAAACAGATGGGGAAAGGAAGAAAATTAAGCACTCCCACCAAAGATGAATTACAATGGACATATCCAACTACTAGAGATCATTCCTCCAAGCCATTAACATAAGCAAATGAGGGGTACAAGAAAACACCACTTCGATGTTGGAAATGTGGAGTAAATGACTTGCGAAGGGATTGTCCTCAACGTTTATTGTGGAATGTGATGCCTCAAGAAATGGAATTGGTGTTGTTTTAATGCAAGATGAAAGACTCATTGCTTTCGAAAGTCGTCCAATCAAAGGAAAGTATCTACAGTAAGATAAGAAGGATAATAAATTATCACCAAAGTATTATGGTACATACAAGGTGTTACAAAACATTGGTACTATGGCATACAAATTGGAGCTTCCTGCATCTTCCTGAGTGTACCCAGTTTTCCATGTTTCATGCTTAAAGAATGTTATAGGTGAGAAGATCCCAGTTCAAACAATATTTCCAGAACTTGATGAGGAAGGAAAAATCATATTGGAACCTAAAGCAGTCATAGAAACAAGAAATCGATGGCTACAAAATCAATCAATTCTAGAGTATCTCATCAAGTGGAAGAACTTACCCGCTGAAGATTCCACATGGGAGGATCAGAATTTTATACAGAATCATTCAGAACTACTCAAGCATTAAGGAAAACACTTTTTGAAGGCGAGGGGCATGTTAGGTCCCTATAATACTAGTGCAACCCCTTGTTTTTATTAGTGCACCCTCTTATTGTATTATTGTGCACATGTTGTTATTATTGTGCCCCATAGAAGCCCACTATTGTTAATGTTGTGCCCCTACAATATTATTTTTATGTAGCCTCTAATTGTATTGGGACCCCTTAGACTCCTATATATAGAAAGGAGGTCTTGTCATTTGTATCATCCAAGAAGTCTTCATTTTTGTAATGTAAAGGAGGTTTCCCCCTCAAAGAGGTTGATTTTGAAGTCGTTGATCTATCTTTTCTTCTATTTTGTGAGTTGGTTTCATAACAGATTGACAAAAGTTTATACAATGTAGAAGAGGTAACGTAAATGAATAATGTGGCTCAGAATATTCCTCGAACTTATGCATTGTTGGAAAATTGGCAAGAAGATCATCATGTTTCATTCATTGATATGGAAGGTAAGATCATTAACCAAATAGTTTCAATTTTAATTGATCCAATATATAACCTCAATTCTATTATCCCTAAAGTTGTAAAAGATTGTCTAATGCAAAATAAATATCATGTCAAGCCATGGATGGTCCAATTGGCCATAGGAACAAGAAAGAAATTAACAAAATTAGTAGAATGATGCCACCTAGAACTAGATGGCATGTCTACAATAGTGAACCTCAACATCATTTAGTTGGATTTGTATGATGTATTAATTGGTATGGATTGGCTGGTAGCCTAGAGGACCAAGGTGGATTGTTACGATAAATCATTGGAATGTCTTGATTATGAAGACAAGGAAAGGACATTGTGTAAGGAAAGAAAAAGTTGATTTTTGTTAGAAATATTTTAACATTGCAGGCAAAGAAATGCAGTCAGAAAGGCTTTACTCTGTTCATGATTTAAGTAAACATTGTAGCAGAGGGAAATAAAATTGAACTTGAGGATTACCCCATTTTACATCAATACAATGGCATATTCCCAAATTAAATACCAGGATTACCACCTAAGAGGGACATTGATTTCTCTATCGAGCTAATTCTCGGTTTGATGTCAGTCTCTAAGAGACCTTATCACATGAGCACCCTTAAATTGGTGGAATTGAAACTACAGCTAATGCATATGTTGAATAAGGGGTATATCTTACCCATTGTGTCACCTTGGGGAGCACTGGCTTTGTTTGTGAAGAATAAATATGGCATGTTATGACTATGTATTGATTACTCACAATCAAGCAAAGAAACAATAAAGAATAAATATCCACTACCAACAACCAATGATTTATTTGACAAGCTAGTAGGAGCTACTGTGTTTTCAAAAAATTAATTTAAGATTTGGCTATCACCAAGTCAGGATTAAGGATGAAGACATTCATAATATTGTGTTTAGAATAAGATACAGGCACTACAAGTTTATGGTGGTGTCATTTGGACTTACAAATTCCCCAGCCATGTTTATGTGCTTAATGAATAATGTGCTCAACTAATACCACGAAGATTTTGTGTTAGTATTTGTTGATGATATTTTAGTTTACTATAAAACTAGAGAGGAGAATGAGGAGCACTTGAAGGTAGTATTGTAGTTTTTGAGGGAAAACAATTTATATACTAAACTCAATCAATGTGATTCCGTTAAGACTCAGGCTCAATACTTTGGGCAATTGATCTCAAGAGAAGGTGTGATTGTGGACCCTGAGAAGATCAAGGCCATCATGGGGTGGCCCATGTTGTTATAGCATCATTTAGCACTCTTGTAGACATGATGCTCTTTTATGGCCCTAGGCAATCCCTTTACCCATGCAGACTTGACTTTATACTTAAAAACTATGTTTCAAATTCCATAAATGACTCTTCCCACACAAAACTAAGTACATACACAGGTCCAAAAATACTATACTTTCATATACATTTTTAAATTTGAAAAAATAAAATACAATGCTATTTTCCGAGCGAGGTTTATGGGTTTTGCCAAGATCCCACCTACAGGAGCCCGTGGCCTAATTAAAATAATCAATTTGAGTTGGTATATATACACCCCTTGGGTAGGCCTAATTGATAATATAGGAGAGATATTGACATTATACTATTACCCTAGATCAAGTCCACTTTTCCCATGCCTCCTGCACTCCCAGTCTCTAAGAAACCCCTGTTTGCTTTGCAGAAATGCTTGGCCTCCTTATCTAGAATCTTCTTGCACTTATTAGAGAGGTCTTCATGGCTCAGGATAGACATATTTGGAGGAGGGCTTCGTTAGTTCCTTTGGCCTAGATATGGTTGTATCTATCATGTACTTACTATTGTTAATCAATAAAGAATCTCATGTCTTGTTCCCAATATATGTTGTCATGTTTTGAATGATAGTATGAATATTTATATATGATGATCTAACATATTATTATGCATGCACGTTGAATTATATATTATGTATATGCTTATGTGATTGATTTGCAGTTCTTCACATCTTGGAGAAAGTAGAGGATTTGGACCCTATGAGAACATATTCAAACGTAGGACCCTCGGGTATGTCTCTAAGTCCAACTTCGATAATTCGAATGTTTAGCATGCTTGATTGAGTGTTCTTTGTTGATTGTTTTATCTTTCTCTATTAAGGTTTTCAATCCTTTTCTTAGGGAACTTTTCTCACCACCAGAATTGGAGACTCCACTGGGGAATACCATCAAGTATTTCCTAGAAGGGTTGTTATTTTTTATCTGGGTTTAGTTTGTTGTTTCTTGGTTTTTTCCATTCTTCTTAAGTCTTAAGTAATTTGGTCATTTAGCCTAATCTTTTAGATCTGGGATTTCTTTTTATGTTTCCTCAGCTTTCTCTTTATACTCGTTTTTTTATATAGACAGTTGTGTATATGCTTTATTTCTTCCAAAGAAAACTATGTATATGCATGTTTCTTCACAGACGATCATGTGTATACGCTAAGCTGAGTTTGAATAGTGGCGTACAAACCTGAAAAATGAATTTTTTTCATTTCTTGGTTTTGTTGAGGCTTTCACCAAATGTTTATGCTTTATTGATCTTTATGAACTTTGGAATCACCTTGATGACTGTTGTTGTTGATGTATTTCATCTTGTTGGAGAAATGCTTATGTCAACCTAGGGTTTTCATTTTTTGAATCTTTTTATCTTTGAAGTTGGGTTCCAAATCTTCTTTGTGAGGTATCTGGTTGTTTTGTGGCTGAGGAATAAATATTTTTTTCTCTTGAACTTATTGATAACCCAGTCTTTGATTTGCTTCCCTTGTGACCCAGAAGTTGGCTCTTTTTCTTTCTCTTTCTTGTTTTTGAAAGGGGCTTGTGATTCTTGGATGAGTGAGAGATTTCAGTTCTCTGGAATCTTTTTTATTTTCAGATTCTTTTATATCTTTTTGGCCAAATTATTGAAGTAAATTATTGAAGTGTTAAGTCTCTCATTTGCACTAGTATTTTAATCTTTGTGATCATTTGTGACAAGGTGGATTTGAGTCTTATTCATGCCTTTGGATCTAAGATTTTTTATTGTCTTCCCTTTCTGAATTTTTATTTTTTTAAACCTTTAAAAGAAAAAGAAAAACATTTTCTTTGTTTCTTTCTTTTATTTTGTTGCTTGGTTTTGTAGTCTTTTTGGGTTTTAGCAAATGTGTGAATTGTTGTTATAAAGTTAAAAATATTTTTTCTTTGAGTCCTCTTTATTTTGGGATTTGCTTCTCTTTGTTGTTTGAATTGGCCTTTACCTTTTTTATCACATTTGTTTACCTTTAAGCCTCTCTTTGAATCTTCAATGTACATACTAGTGTGCATTAGGTTATATTAATTTTGGACATCATTTAGTTCTTTTTTCAGGTTTTGAATGTGTGAGTGTTAAATTAAAAAAGAAAAAGAGTTTTTGTTTTATTAGGTTTCTCGTAGAACCCTTGTATAAATATCTTTCATTGAAGAAAAAGAAGTGTTGCATTCTCATGTAGCCTAGATTTTCTATTGATTTCTTTTGTGTCAAAACATCATCAGTTGCACTTCCATTTCCCTTGTCTTAAACAACAACCAACTAAAATTAGTGCTTAAATTAAAATGAGCTAGACTTTTTTATTTTTTTGATAGAAACATCAACTAGTCTAGGGAATTTTAGGGCCTTGGAATAGGTGTGTGAAGAGTAAGCTCTCCAAGGCCACTTAAACTGAAAAGTATAGAAGTATATTATTGAGTGGAAATCCATTGTCGTTAAGATGTCTGGAAAATCTCCTCTAACACAGGAGTCAAGCAAAAGGACATGTGAACATAAGGAAAGAGAGATACCCCCTCTCCTACTTGTTGGATCACATGCCCACAACTACTCTGTCCGACTTTTGATCATGATTTGGTGACCTTTCCTAGAAACAAAACATGTCACTGTAGGGGGAATTCTCATGGTACCTGAGGCAGCCATTGTATCACTTTCATAGTACTTCTAGAGGGTTCCCTTGTGCATCTTAGGTACTTGAATTAGCAAAGGTTATTTTATGGAGGTCAGTTTGACTACTTCTGATACCTTTGCTGGTAGGCTTGGGCCTTCATCATCCAAAACTACCTTCAGGAGGTCCTTTTATTCACTTTCTTGTATTTTTGTGTCCAGTCCTAATCACCCGAAGTGGACATACTTGGAAGTTGTTTGCTTGGTTGTATCTTTAGGAATTTTTTAGAGAGTGTTATGTTCTCCTAGTTTTCCTTAGGTGATTTGAGTCTTTAATTTTTCTTTATATATAAAGGTGGTTGATCAACTAGTTCGTCGGCCTAGAAGGCTTCATGGGGTTTCATCTATGAGTGTTGAACCTTCACCAAGAAGGCGTAGGAGTAATTCTACTAGTCCTTTTGAACCAGTACAAGCTAATGGAACAAATACAAATCCTTCACTAAGGGCTCTTATTTCATAGATAGAACCTAGTCTAGTCCATAATCTAGGTGGAAACGATTTAGTTCCTTCTAGAATAATCTTCCAATTGGAAGGCGAAGCAAAAATTAAAGATTTATGAGAGTGATCTAAAATGGATCTTGTATCAAACGTCTAAGTCTAAGTCTTCATATATATTAACTATCGAAAAACACTATCGCAGAAGAAAAACACTACGAATAGTGGAAAACAGAGTTAAGTGGAATGTAAAGTCTCATTACACAGGCGCCATCGAATCAGACAGATCAATGAACCAAATTAAATCGGGATATCACATTGGGAGAGGCCAGCAGAGAATATCGAAGGCGGCCCTAAGGGAAATGCGACTGCGATCGGCAACTTAACGTGGACCATTGATCAAGCATGCAGATCAACGGTGGAGATTATGTATATCGCATCACAAATTCCAAAGGGGAGGACTTAACCAGCAGGCCGAAGGCTACATGATATGCACGGACCTAAAAGAGTTATGAATTAAATAGTGGAGGATTTGAGTTCCATGGTAAACGGTATTTCAGGCAGGCTTCAGGCAGTAAGTGGTATTGGAAGGGCTTCACCTGATTCCATACACTGGCCGACACGTAGCATGCCGTAAGAGAGAGAAAACTACTTTTTTAGCTGGGTAATCTACATGCACATAGGCCACCCAAAATGGCTGTCATTCGTTTGATTGGGAGGTCATGGATCAACGGTGGAGATCGAGTGGACTCCTTGATGTTGCGGGTTGGATACAAACCATCGGATTGAAGGTAGATCAACAGTGGGCTTGCGAAAGAGGTAAAACATGGACCCAAGAGGATTATAGGGTAGACTTGATATCGTTTGAAGTTTAGCTTTGGCGTTTTGTCAGATTTTCTATGTTTTCTGTGTATCTCCTTTGGGAACTAAAAATATGTTGTTTTGAGGATTTGTGTTGGGGGAAGTCCAAACGGTTGGTTCCACCCATGCCACTAGTCTTTCCACCTGTTAGCTTCCTCATGCCCCAATGCCTTAAGTGTTTCACAATGATTGTTTAAACTCTCAGTAGGGAGATGAAGGGACAGCGTCGGGAGCCAGAGAGCCCGAATAGGGAAATGAACAGACAAGCATCGATAGGCTTAAAATCCATCCAATGGCAGGAGATAGGGAGAGCAAGAGAAAGCAGTTGCTCAAAGACAGAGAGGAGACAAAGAGTCAGAGAAAACACACAGCTATGAATAGTTGATCAGAGGCACTAAGAGGGAGAGTCTGTGCACTCTTTAGACTCGAGGTTTTCAATTGAAACCCTGTGTAATATCATTTATTGTTGTGTTATGGCTCTGGTTGAGCTCACACCTGTAAACTCTATTCTTGAAGACATAATATAGAGGTTGACACTGAAAGCTAGACTAAAATATGTAACCAGGAAGTTTGGTGAACTCCTTGATTATTTTTTATGTTGATGTGTGTCTCTGTTTTATGTTTTCTGACTGTTAATTGTCTATATTATTTGCAATATTTTCGTTCCATTGCACTAAGTAATATAGGAATTTTCCTACACATGAGTCTGTAATACCTTTTGTTCTTTATTTAGTATCCATTTCAAATCAAGTGGTATCGGAGCATTTGGTTTTGGTTTTGTTAAGGTTAGACAAGCTTGTGCTGAATTTTGAATGCTTACTAGATTAAAGCTCAGACTAGGAGAAGTAGAAATTGTTGAGGCTAATCCAGATATTAGAAGAGTCTATTCTCATAGGAGAATGGCAGAAGAAGATCCATTGGGATCATAACATCAATTTATAAAAAAAATTAAGGCACTCTGAGCCATGGTGGAAGAGATGTATCTGAAATTTAAGAAGGGTCGAGGTGAAAGTACTTCAACACCTAAACCAGATAAAGGAGCAGAAGAACCTTTTCTAGTTTCCCCTCCAGAAGGAAAAGGAAAGGGTAAATGCCTCCTCCACCATCTCCTCCATTGTCACCTTCGTCATCCTCATAATCTTCTTCGCATAACACTAGCTCTTCTAAGAAGAAGAAGAAAACTTCCTTAATCAAATTAGATGTGAAGTTTGATTTGCCAATTTATGATGGAGAACTCAATGCAGGAAATCTAGATAATTGGATAAGACAAATTGATGTATATTGCAGGATACAGAACGTTGATTCAAAAAGGAAAAAGATTCAGCTGGCTAGCCTTCGACTTGGAGGAACTTCACTAGTATGGTGGGAAGGCAAGACACAAGCTAATCTGCAAAAACATGGTAAAATCATTTCTACCTAGAATGAATTTTTTTCTGCTATCAAAAATCAATTTTATCCTTTAGCTTACATGCAGCAGGCAATGATGAGTTGGCAAACTCTTCATCTATTGAAGGGCCAGAGTGTACATAGTTATACTCAGGAATTCAAAAAGAGAGCTTTAACTCTAGGTATATCATTAGACTCACTTGAGACTTTATTGAAGTATATAGGTGGTCTTCATAGCTATTTAAAGCATATTATTCTCATGTTTAATCCCACTAGCTTAGATGATGTATCACTTCAAGCCACACATCTAGAAGCTAGAGGTAAGAATGTAAACCCAAAGGTTGGGGGATCATCTAAATATTCTGTAAGCAAGAGCAAGGAAAAGAAGAAACTAAAATGGAAGGAGAGGAAAGCAAACATCGTAAAGAAGGATAAACCTTCATGCACTCATTGCAAGAAAGGAGGACACAACAAGGCACGCTGCTGGTCTTTGCATCCAGAACGGAAACCTAAGAAGTTCGGTGGTAAGGAGAGAAAGAATGTTGTTGCTATTCATCAGGACTTGGGATCATATACAGCCATGAAACAATAGTTACATCCACAGGTATTAAAGGTAAGGATTCTAAAGCATCCACAAGTAATTATGCACAATATTTTGATAATGAAAATAATGAGAGGGAAAGAAATGAGCTTTTTCGTATTAGAGTAATTTCCAAGCACAATAAGATTGATACTTTGTTTGATAGTGGATCACAAGTAAATTTGATTTCTGAAACAATTGTAAAGAAGTTGGGATTACAAACAAAACCTCATGAGAAGCCATATCCATTAGGTTGGGTGTGTGATAAAACAAAGCTACAAGTAACGAGACAATGTAAACATAGGTTTGCTATTGGATCAACATTTGTAGATGAGGTTGAGTTAGATATAGTTCCATTGGATATATGTGGTATTGTTTTGGGAATTCCATACTTATATGATAGGAAAGTTATTTTCTATAGAGCTGAGAATAAGTACCAACTCACTAAAAATGGAATAGAATAAATTGTAAGAGCTCATAAATTCAAAGATAACTATTCTCTCATCAACTCAGGACAGATGAAAAGAATTGTGAATTCAAGTAAGTAACTTTTACTAATGGTTGTCAAGGCAAAGGATCCTGAAAAATCCAGTGCATTTGAAGGCTGTGATTCTAAATAGAAAGTTGATTTAGTCAAAGTTGTTTCAGAGTATGATGTTCTATTTCAAGAACCAAAAGGTTTGCCACCCAAGCGAGAAATAGTACATGATATTTACTTGCAACAAGATGCTCCATTACCTAACATTGGAATGTATAGGTTGTCAGCTTTAGAGAATGCAAAGACAAAGAAGCAGGTACAGGAGTTGCTCGATAAAGGGTTTATACAACCAAGCACATCACCATGTGGATCTCCAATCGTGTTGGTGAGAAAGAAATATGGTTCATGGAGAATGTGCATTGATTATAGAGCACTAAATAAAATAACGATCAAGAATCGTTATCCTCTTCCTCGTATTGATGATTTATTAGATCAATTGAAAGAAGCAGTTTACTTTTTTAAGTTAGACTTGTGAAGTGGTTATCATCAGGTCAGAGTTGTAGAACAGGATGCATGGAAGACTGCTTTCAAGACAAAGCAAGGACTTTATGAATGGTTGGTTAAGCCTTTTGGCTTAACTAATGCTCCTGCTACATTTATGAGAGTCATGAACGATGTACTCAAACCATTTATTGATGATTTTGTAATTGTTTATTTAGATGACATTCTTGTTTTTAGTAAGACATGGGAAGACCATGTAAAGCATGTAAAGCAGACTTTAGATGTTTTAAAAAGAGAAAATCTCTATGTCAAACTGTCAAAATGTGAATCTGGCAGAACATCTTTAAATTATTTGGGTTATATTGCAGGGGGTTGTGAATTGAAGATAGATCCCTCTAAGGTTGAAGTCATTGTGAACTAGCCTAAACCCAAATCTGCTACAAAGGTTAGGAATTTCCTAGGGGCAGCACAATACTGGAGAAAGTCTATTGCTAACTTTTCCTTGATTGCAGCTCCATTACATGCTTTAACATGATTGAAACAAGTGTTTAAGTGGTGAGGCAAACAGCAGAAAGCCTTTGACACCTTAAAAGAGAAAATCAGTACAGCACCAGTACAAGCACTACCATATCTTCAATATCCATTTGAGATTGAGATAGATGCCAGTGACTATGCCATGGGAGCAATGTTGATGCAACACGGAAAACCCATATGCTATCATTCTGAGACATTTACTTCTACAGTAGTTAGTTATCCCACATATGATAAATAATTGTATGCATTAGTACAAAGTGTGAAAAAGTGGAAACATTACCTAATGGGTAAAGAAAAAATCATACATATAGATCATCCACCACTTCAATATTTTCACTCACAAACTAAATTGCAGCAATCAAGACATTATAGGTGGATGGGTTTTCTACAGAAATTTCATCTTGTCCTCAGATATAAGAAGGGCATACACAATAAGGTTGCAAACATGTTATCAAGACCAATCATAAATGCATCTACTATACTTAAGCATAACTCAGTAATGCATGAAAGTTACATTGAACAATGTGCTCAAGATGTAGATTTTAAATATGTATATGCAACTTTAAGTCATGGAAAGCAAGTAGAAGAATTGGATTATTATGTAAAGGACCAACTCTTATATCATTTGGGAAGGTTATGCATTCCAAAAATTTAAAGAGTTCACACAATCTGAGAAGCACATGCTCCTCTCATATCATGTCATTTTGGTGTAAGTAAAACAGTTGTACAATTGCAAAGGTTCTGTTATTGGCCAAGAATGCATTAGACAGTTTCTAGATATATCAAAGGGTGTACTATGTGTGCTACAAGCAATCCCAATAATTAGAAATTATGCTTGTACACTCCACTTCCAATTCCTTCTCGTCCTTGGGAAAGTGTGTCCATGGATCAAGTTGGTGATCAAGTCTGTATGTACATCAGCAAAGACAGAATGCAAGGTGAAGGTAAGAAGCTAAAACCAATAAGGTATGGACCTTTCAAGATACTTGATAAAATTGGTGAAAATACTTTTCGCCTTGATTTGCCAGCTTATATGTAGATCTATTCAGTCATTAATGCAGAAAACTTGAGATTGTATGAACCTTCATTAATTGAAGATCCTGAAGAGCAAAGTCAGTTTCCTTCTATTGGGGATTTGTTTCCTGAGTATCTCAATGAGTTACAAGAGGACATAGTTTTACAGGAAGATAAGAACTACGTGTCAAGTGGATGTTGAGTACCTGAGAGTAGGACTCAAAGGTTCAAATCCAAGCAAGGCATGATGGATAGAAATTAGACAAGTGAGGGAACGGCATCCTCACTTGATCGATGCCTAAAACCAACTTTTGGTGGTCCAAAAGATTTTTAGTGGGAAGGCATGATCCAAAATGGATCTTGTATCAAATATCTATGTCTAAGTCTTCATATATATTAACTATCAGAAAACACTATCGTAGAAGAAAAACACTAATAATGGTGGAAAACAAAGCTAATCGGAACGTAAAGTCTCTTTGCACAGGCATCATCGGATCGGACAGATCAACGGCCTAGATTAAATCGGGATATCGCATCGGGAGAGACCAACAGAGTACATTGGAGGCGACCCTAAGGGAAATGTGACTGTGTTCATTGACTTAACGTGGACCATTGATCGAGTGCGCAGATCAACGGCAGAGATTACATATATCGCATCATAGATTCCAAAGGGGAGGACTTAACCAGTAGGCTAAAGACTACGCGATATGCATGGACCCGAAAGAGTTATGAATTAAACAGCAGAGGATTTGAGTTCCATGGTAAATGGTATTTCAGGTGGGCTTCAGGCGGTAAGTGGTATTGGAAGGGCTTCACCTAATCCCATACATTGGCCGACATGTAGCATGCTGCAGGAGAGAGAAAACTGCTTTTTTGAGCGGGTAATCTTCGTGCACATAGGCCACCCGAAATGGCTATCAATCGTTGGATTGGGAGATCGTGGATCAACGGTGGAGATCAAGCAAACTACTTGATGTTTCGGGTTGGATACGAACTATCGAATTGAAGGAAGATCAACGGTGGGCTCGCAACAGTGGTAAAACACAGACCCAAGAGGATTATAGGGTGGTCTTGATATCGTTTCAAGTCTGGCTTTGGCGTTTTGTCGGATTTTCTATGTTTTCTATGTATTTCCTTTGGGAACTAAAAATATGTTGTTTTGAGGATTTGTGTCGAGGGAAGGCCAAATGATAGGTTCCACCCGTGCTCGCCAATCTTTCCACCTATTAGCTACCTCTTTCCCCATTTCCTTAATCATTTCATAATGATTGTTTAAATGCTTAGCAGGGAGATGAAGGGACAGTGCCAGGAGCCAGAGAGCTCGGACAGGGAAATGAACAGACAAGTGTCGATAGGCCTAAGATCCATCTAATGGTAGGAGAGAGGGAGAGCAAGAGAAAGTAGTTGCTCAGAGACAGAGGGGAGACAGAGAGTTAGAGAAAACACACAGTTACGAATAGTTGACCAGAGGCACTAAGAGGGAGAGTTTGTGCACTCTTTAGACTCAAGTCGAGTGAAATCCCATTGTAATATCATTGTTGTTGTGTTATGGCATTGGTTGAGCTCACACCTGTAAAATCTGTTCTTGAAGACATAATATAGAGGTCGATATTGAAAGTTGGACCAGGAGACATAACCAGGAACTCTAGTGAACTCCTTGATTATTTGTTGTGTTGATGAGTGTGTCTGTTATGTTTTTTGATTGTTAATTGTCTATATTGTTTGCAATCTTTTCGATCCATTGCACTAAGTAATATAGGAATTTTCCTAAACATGAGTCTGTAATACCTTTTCTTCTTGATTTAGTATTCATTTCATATCAAAGAGTCCCTTGGGACTCCTATAGAACCTCTTCCTTCTCATCTATAACACCCTCCTCCCACATTTACCCAAGCTAACCAGTCCATCGGGGTAAACATGTGATGAAGAGTTACTATGATATGATTCAACTCTTCATGTATAGTTAAGGAAGTGGAATCGACATGACAAGACCAACCAACCTCTTTAGGTGTCCAACCCCTGAAAGAAATTGTTTTTTTGTTGGCCTATAGCCTCAATCGCTCCCATGACAAGGCATGCATGTGACTGGGACCCTTCAGTCACTCTCACATCAAGGCATCCATGTGACTATGGCCTTTTTCAGGCAGTTCAGTGCTAACAACCCTGGATTATCTGCCTCTTTTTCAAGGCCAGGACTCAGGTCACTACCCAGAACTTCATGAACATTCCAAAAATGTTAAATAGCACTTAGATAATGTTACTAATGCAAACAATGAACAAGGACTTGATATGAGCCCTACTAAGCCATGATAGACATTTCATCAAAAAAATCAAGAACATGTAATCTATAGGTCACAATAATAGATATGAGCATAGGGGTCTCATACTTATCTAAGAATTGTCAAAAAGGACTGATATCTCCTCACAATAGATGCATTTTTATCTATTAGGTCAATCATTCACTAACATTGCATATGCTAACCGAAACATGATGAGATTCATACATCATAACTATCACAAAATATACTTATAACCAACAAATAACCATAGATATACCATTGAGGAAATAACCATTAAAGCCACATAATAATAAGAACATATACTCATAAAATACCAAAGGAAAGGAAGCTCTTATTAACATATGCAAATCCAACCAAGTCAGGGACTTCCAAGTACCACCCAACCATAGATTGGGCTAAACCAAATCTCTCTTTCACCCAATCACCCTCATGCCATATTCCAAGCATGGATGTGGGATCTCATGAAAGAAATCAAATGAAACCAAAGCAGGGCTTCTAGAGGCCAAACCACCTCAAACCTAAACCAGTGATTCCACCTCATGGTCGGACATCACTAACCATCACCAGATCGGTCTCTACCCAAGTTGTCTAGGGCTTCGGAGTGTTTGTTCCAACCAAGGCTTCCAATATTGGTAACTCAACCTAGAGTTGTTGTCGGGCTCCAAAGAGTTTTTCCAACCAAGGCTTCCGAGTCTAGTAACTCAACCAACCAAAGACTCCAAAGCATTTTTCTAACCAAGGCCTTCAGGACTAGTAACTCAATCGAAGTTGGTGTGGGGCTTCTAAAGAGTTTTTCCAATCAAGGTTCTAGGAATTAGTAACTCAACCCATAGCCATAAGGAACATGAGAACCAACTAGAGAAAAAAAGGAAAGAAACCCATAACATCATGGCTATCCAGGAAATGGAAAGGCTAGGAAAAACCATTTTTAACCAAGGAAATCCTCCATGCCAATGACAGATCATAACCAAGAAACCCCATTCATGTGCTATGCATGTGAAAATTAGCAAGGAAATCATACTTGCAACTTGGTACCTACAAGAAAAACTCGTTGTGGTTGTTGATCCTGATATCCTCTAATGCTTTCCTGCTGTTATTTTTCCTTCTTGCTCCAAATCCCAAGTATGCCACACTCCTCCAAGAGTGCTCCAAGAAAACTCTAAGTGTCCAAGAGTATGAGAGAGAGAGAGTAGAAAATGAGGGCTCCATAACTAAATTAATAAAACGCTACAAACTGGTCCTCATAAGCCTTTTTATTAATGAGGCCCCTATTTTATTCATTTTCCATTATTTTTCTCCAATTTCCTCCTCACATGCAACCTCTGACCTTTCACCTCCATTTTCTCCTGTTTTTAATTATTTTCATAAATAAAATTCCAATAAATGTCTCATGCCTTTCCAAAGACTTTGCCATTACATTTGCCAATTTCCATAGCCATTAATTAATCATAAGTGATCGCCATCACTATGTTTTTACCCAACATTCAACATGGAATACTTGTCCCATGACCTTGGTTATTTTTTTTCCTTTATTAACTTTATTACATGGATTTTTTATCAGGGTTGTTACTTTATCTTCCCTACATTATATCATACATGGGTACTCTGAGAGATAGACCAGTTAGCCCTCTTCACTCTCCTTATTTTTTCTTAATGGTCAGTGTTAATGGCACAAGTGTGGTTGCCAATATGGCCAATGTGCATACTCCTTAATCTATAGGAGGAGGTACCATTTCTATCTCTACTATTACACCTAGCACGGTATTTGTTGGCTCTACCTCCATCATGGGTTCGAGGGGAGCACCCAACCTTTTGCTCCTTTCACTGGTACCTATCCTTTTGGAATGTCATCTAGTGGGATTCCCTTAGTTTCATCAACTTTACCCCCTACTACTTTTGTATCTATGGATTCGATGGCCAGTGGAATGGCATCTTTACAAGGTTTTGTATTTGGAAGTGGACATATTCCTCCTTCCAATCCATCGTTGTATGTAGGATCAACGCCTTTATCTGGCAATTCTCAAAATATTAATCCTTTTCAAGGGATCCAGGGCTTGGTATATCCCTTTTTTAGTGGTTTTGGTTCTAGGAATCTCTCTCATTTATTTGGCCAGTAGGGGAGTATGCCCTTCCCTAGTGTCAATACTTCCCAGTGTTTTCCTCCTTTGGCTACTGCTTCGAAACCTTATCAAGGGCTCTCCCCTTCATATAATGTTCCGCTTGGAGGAAATTTTCTTATTAATAGTAATGTTGCAGTAGAAGGTGGATACCCTACTACGAGTAACCCTTGGTAGCTAGGTGCCTCTCATGATTGTCACACAATTCTCTCCTTTTTAGTTAGTTTATGGTTTGGAATTGATCTTTCCTATAGAATGTGATATTTCATCTCTTAAGTTGGTAGTCCAACTTCTTCTTGACACCTCAAGTCTAGAAGAGTTCCTTTTTCATTTGGAACATCTTGGTGAGCAGCATTGGGATGTTGCCATAATGAACGAGGAAAATAAGAAAAGAGTCAAAGCTCAATATGATAGGTCTATGAGACCGAGGGTTTTCTCTAAAGGTGACCTTGTCTTTTTCTATGACCAAGATAAATACACCTTGGGGACATGAAAATTCAAACCTATGTGGTACACTCCTTTCATTGTTAAAAGGGTCTTGAAGAAGGGTGCTTATGATTTGGTTGATTTTGAAGGGAATGTGTCGTCGGAGCCCAGAAATGGACTTTATCTCAGGAAGTATTATCTAAAATATAAATATGAGGACCCTGCCTTGGATGAGAATCCCGGTAGAAGATGATGGCATTTTCCACTCGCCGAAAGATTTGCACCCACTCTCATGGTACTCCAACCACCCATATCTATATAGTCTCAGGAAAATCCTCTATTTCTATCATTGGAACCTGGCGAGTCAAACTCTCCAAGTTCCACTGTACTTATTGGAGGACCCTCTCAGACTCATTTGTTGCTCCTTATGTGTCTCTGTCACAACACCTATGCCTTGGTAGACCCTCAAGTCTCACTCATCCCACATATGCATCATTATCATTTAATCTCATTAGGATTATTGTTTCACAGAAAAAAGCTTTAAATTTCTTGAGATTATCCTTAAAAAAACAAATATGTTAAAAAATTAAAACTTACCAATGTTTCCCCATGCATCCCCCTCAAGAAGTAATAACTCTGAGTCCTCTCAAAAATCTAGTCTTGCATAAGGGTAATCCTCTATGGCCACGACTTGTTTCTCCCACCATTGGAAGAACTCGTCATCAAAGGCTTCCTGGGTGACTTCGCCTCTCCCAAGTATCCTTATCAAGTTTGACGATCTGGACATCCTTAGATCTCTAGGGTTGTTGATGGTAGATGTTACTCTGGGTTTGTAGAGCGGGAATTCACTAAAATAAAAATGAGTAGAGAATGGTACCATAATCGAATTTATTTGTCTTCCCCTATCTGACTGATGTGAGTTGCTTCTTCGTATTGGCCAGGATCATTGTACACCAATCATACATTACTGGTTTCAAGCATTCCACTGCTAGAAAAATAATTTATCATTAGGCATGGTGTAAAGAAGTTGAACGTGATATCCTAGCAATAGTGAAAAGTATGATCTTGTTAGGTAGGTTTATGATTTATTTGATCAGAACTTGTGACCCAACTTTGTTAGTGTTTGGTGCTTGTCTTTTAAATTGACAGCTTCTCCTCTTTTGGAAAGACCTGTAATGAAGTAGATGTCTTCCACTTCAGTTTGAAAAGGCATTGAGTCTATGAAAAAATGCTCCTGCTCTGGGTCCCAATAATTAATCAACATTTCCAAAATTCGAGTTTGAGCTCTCATATTTGGCATCATGAAGAATTTGAAAAAACCACAAATTTTTAATCCATCCAATGATTCTTGGTCTTCCAAGACTTCATTATCCACATCAATGTGTTCTCTCTCTCTCTCCAAACTACTGCCATCTTGGAAAAATTGAGTGATTTCACCATTAGAAACTGGATTACGAACTTGGTCCTACGTGTACGCGGCTTCTATAAGATACGGCCATGTATACACTCAACTTTCCCTTTGATAACTCGCGTATAGGGCTTTATATACGTGACTCTATAATTCCAAACCTGCGTATACGCATAACCATTTTAAATTTTAAAATTTTCACTCGAAAATTAATTCGACCAATGAAAATTTTGACCTAAATGCAAGATATTAGGGTTATGAATTACCTGGAGTTCACGGTTTCCGAATTCATTGGTGGAATTGGCTGAATTTGCTTGCTCAAATTTGCTCCAAAATCTCTCTCCTCAACACTTGGATGGTAAGAATGAAATTGGGTGAGTTCAAAACTTATTTTATAATTAAAAATTAAATACACTTTTCTAAACTTCATTTTTAATTTTATCATTTTAATTTTATGAACTTTTGACCTTTGCTTGAAATGTTGGGAAGGGCCTTTTTCAGGGTGATGAAGATTCTCTTATCACTTAATGATGTTTTCTTGTTGTTTCGATCCCGCAATCGTGGACCTATAATGGCAGGTATTGTACTCTAAATTGGCATATAGGTTAACACGTAACACTTTTTCCATTGCATTTTGCATCTTGACCTCATACTGCGATACTTAGCCACAGGGTTGACCCCACTATGTTGTGATTTTTAAACCTCTCTCACTCGTAATTTCGTAAAATTGTAACATAGTGGTAAAGCTTTCTCATCCGTGGGCTTCCTAGTTAGAACCTCACTAGCATATGTCACCCATTCTGCAAATATTGTGTAGGCTCGGGAGTCCTCTTTAGTCCCGCCATGACTTTACATTGAAACCTCATTCTTCTTCTTCTCTACTTTTATTCTGGCTCTATACCCTAGAGGCTCCCACGCATTGAGTTATACTATTTCATTGCATATTGATCACTTGCACCCTTTTTGGCCTTAAGCCAGCTTCATTGGAATCATGTATAAGCCACTTTTAAACATGACTTTTCTGTAAGATCAAACCATGCATTCATTATCCTTTGTGACTTGAGACCATTTTTTCTGTGGAGGAAACATCCCCCGAGTGTCAATGACCAATATCTGCCACATTTCATTAGGCATAGGAATGTTCTAGACCTAGGAACTAGTGCACTTTCCTTTGACACTCATTCTCTCCACTATACTATAGCCATTATTTTATTCTTTTTCAGGCTTTATAATATGAAAAAGAAAAAAAATATATTCCAAAAAAAGAGTGGGAACAAGATAGTTTCTTCATCATTTGATGGAGCAAGTGTCAGCCATGTCGCCCTTGAACACAACACTTAAAATCAGTATTTCCTCCATCTAGATGGGACTTAGTTTGACTTTAGGAAAGCCAAAACCTTGTTCTTGAGTCAATCCTCCACTGGTTGCTTAACTCTTCCAATTATATGGAGTTTTTATTGATGCCTCCTATATCACAAACTTATACAAAGTTATTTTATGCTGCCATAAAGTCACATCAAGTCATGTTTTTGTTCAAGGGATGTCAACCTGGTGTCGTCCATTCTACAGTGTCTCTAGACTCATTTCTATTGGCCATACCAGGTTTGTCAAGTTATTCTCAGTATCACATCAACGACTTAGTCCTTTACTTGTGCCTATTAAGAAGTTCCTCATTAACTTCTTGCTGGCAAGTTTTCTCTTATTGACTCCGACAACTTTATCTAAGAGTAGACCTAGAGTTGTACCCTAGACCTATTTACATCATTGATAGGTGACCTTGTGATGAGCCCCAAAAATGGATACTTATATGGGCTGATTCAGCCTCCTAATTCGACTTAATCCACAATTCTCATCATTTTATTGCATGTTTTTTATTATATTTATGCTAATAGAGTGAATTGGGTTAGTCATTATGCCAACAAGTCTAATGGGTGTTTTGTGCAGTTTTTTGGTCGATTTTGAGACAAAATCAAAGGTTTTAATGAGCACTTGGCAGCCAAATTCATGGAAAAACAAGGAAGAGGATTTGTAGGACGGTTTCCCCTTCATTTATGGGCCCTTACCTCAAATTCTCCACCATCAGCTTGAAGTTCAAGGACCACCACATCAATTATCACAAGTGAAGCCGAGCAGGGGCTAGTAAAGTTGTTGTTAACTATAAGTTTTGGCAGCCGAATTCCTAAAGTTTAGGAGGGTTGTTGGGGACCTCATTTTGTATAAATAAGAGGGCTTAGGGCCTCACTTGGGTTGGTAGAAGTTAGCTAGTTGGTAGTTCGATTTTAGTCATTTTTTTTGTCATTCCTTAGGCAGTAGGTTAGCTCTGCATTTCAACACATTCTCAAGCTTTTTCTTGTAGACAGTTTTTGATGTAACTATTATTTCTTGAGAAATAAAGATAAATCCAGCTTTGCACTAGCTCTAATCTTTCTCAGGAAGCTGTAGCTCTTGGGGTTGGGCCCAACCCAAGTGCCCAGTACCTCCTTTGTTTACCTTTATGTGTTTTTGCTGCATTCTTAGAATAAAATCTACTATTTAGATTTAAATCTTGTTTTGTTATTTAGGTTGCTTTTGATGATTAAAAAGGCTTTTTATGTTTAGATTTAGTTGATAGATTAGTAACAGGGAAGATCTCCAGAAAAAGGCCATCAAGAAACTCTAATCTCACCTCTCCCTCAGTGGGATCCTGAGCTGGTACAAAGGTGACATTGCTGCCAACAAAAACATTGTCTTTGCTTCACCATGCAATTAGTAGTGTTGGATTATTAGTTGCCGAACTTGATATCAGTTTTGATTGCATGCTTAGGGTTATGATTGCTTAGTTTCATAGTTATTTCATCTGATTTCATTGCAAATAAACTTTTGTTCCATTTATTTGTTGTTATCTAGGTCAGAATAGACTAACGTAACTAGGTCTTTAATTTTCCAAGTGTTTGGTTGTTCAGTTTGAAAAAAAACTTGCAGAGCACTTGTTATCCTTCTTTATCTTCCCATACTCCATCAACTCCACCTACTCCATCCTCCACTTAGAACCCTTACCTTACATTTTCCTCATTTGCTTACTTTGCCCTCATTCTCAGCTTTTTGTGCAACATTGTTTCATCCCTCCTTGAACAAATCTAACCATCCGCGCCACTCCTCAACTCCATCCACCAAGTCTTGAACCTCCTCACACCCCTATCTCACCTCCATACTCATTCCTCCACCTTTTTCTCTCCATCAATTCTCCAAAATCCCATTTCTGAACATCCTGTAGAAAATTACAGACATCCTGCAGAAATTCCAGAACATCCTGTAGAACCCCTGCAGACTTCCTGTACAAGCTCACGAAAGCGGTTTCTTGAATGCCAAACTCTGTGAAACTCTCAAGAAGGGTGCTAGGGACCCCTTAGGCCTTCTATAAACCTTCCCAACCTCCTACCATCATTTTCTCTCACCGATCCACCTCTGCACAGTCAAAAACAGTGAAAGCACCTGCATGATAAATCTGACAACTTAATCAAAAATACAAAAAGATGTTTTCTTCAGATAGAAGTAGTTTAGACACATGTATTTTACCTTCCTAGAATTAATGGCATCTCTTTCAGTAGCTTGTATCCTCCTTTTCGCATCAGTAGGGCTAGATGGTAAAATTAGGGTTTGTTAGGGTTGCATTTCCTTTCAGCTTTTCAATTTCTTTCTGCAAGTAGATTAGCTTCCTTTGAGTTAACTTTCATCCATCAGTTAAAAAGATTCTTCTCAGAGCTCATAGAAGTTGGCTTAAGCCCCTAGTGGACTTGTGCCAGCTGACCAAGTGACAGCTGCGGCAAGAGCTAGTACTTGTGCATACAGCACCATTGCTTCCAAGTTTGTTACGAACTACCAGGTTGATAAAATTAAAGAAGGGAGTCTCAGGAGTTGCAGAATTATTGCTGCAATATTGGGGCCCACCACTCTTTTTGGCGTTGTTGTTGGGGAAGCATTAGAGTATTGGCGATTGCTGCTTTTCTTCTATTTTCTACTATAACCTTCTGCTAAGTAGTTTATTTCAGCAAGCGTAGAGTAGATTGTTTCATTTCCATTCTGCAATTTCATTTCCGCAAAAGTAGATTAGACATTTCTTGCTTTCATAGATTAGCATTTCAATTCCGCAATTTCATTTCTATAAGCATAGATTAGCATTTCAATTCTGCAAGCGTAGCTTAGCATTTCATTCCTACAATTTCATTTCAGCAAAATAGATCAGTCCTTTCCTGCTTTCATTTCAATTCCACATTTTCATTTCAGCAAGATAGTTAGTTGCAGTTCAATCTATTTTAGTTTTGTAGGTACAAGCAAAAAAAAAAAAAATCAACCAAAAATATTTCCTTTCATGCCTTGTAGGAGTAGAGATAATTCAGAAAAATGATTGCACAACACCCCCACTGCTTCACACAGCCAACCTTCTCTGTTCTTCAATGGCTATGATTAAAGAACCCTTAGGTGGACAACAAGACATATTTGAAGAACCTCAAGGGAAGAAGAAGAAGAAAACATTCCTCTGGAGCAAATGACTACAAGTAAAAATGTTGGGAGCAGTACCTTATCCAAAAACTAATTTGCAAATCAAATCGAAGATTTCAAGAGCGATATGAGGTAGTTTCTTGACATGCAACTGGATACCTTACAGATCCAAAGGAAGAAAGAGGAATCCAAGAGGGCTTTGGACATCTTTTGTCCTAGGTGCACTAGAAAGCATCCTAGGAACGAATGTCCATTGCACTCCATAGAAATGTGTTTTGTCTATGAAAAATACCATCCTGCGAATCAGTGCCCTTCCTTGCCTGGACTTAAAGCTGCATATCAAAGGGCCAAAGGAGTCATTGAACCACTCTATTTCATGAACCATAGGAGTTCACATGAACCCAGACCTTACCAACAGGAATTGCAAGGGACATCTGAGACCTATTACGACCCCTATCAAGCCACTTCCATGCCTCTTTGGGGTCCCCCTGCTCATCCTTCCTGGTTCACACCTCCTCCTTGGTCCTCCACATATCCATATTATGCCCAACCAGATGCTCATTCATTTCACTACTACGCTCAGCCACAGCCTCAATGGAATGCACCTCATCAAGGGTAGTGACCCCAGTACAACACTCCTCCCGCTTCTTTTCCTCCACCACCTACCCAACCACAACCATCGCCTCATTTGCCTCCACTGTCTGCCCAACCACAACCCCATCCACATCCATATCAAACATACACCCCTACTCAACTACCTGTACCACCATTCCCAAACCCGCACATTGGAGTAGCTCAACCTGATTGCAATGCTGATGCACAGCATGTCCAAACAACTCCTCTTGAGCTCAATGATATTCACGATAGCTCAACAAGATTATTGCAAAAAAAAGATTATATTGAAAGCATTGAAGGACCACATCCAGCAAAATAAGATTCAAAGAACCATGGGCTGCAATTGATGAAGAGAACACATCAGAATCGGAGATCAAGCGAGCTCCCTCATGGTTACCATCAAATCCTCCATGTACTCAAGAGAAAAATCAGCAACAAGAGGAAGATGAGAAGGTCATGGTAGAAGGTGACATGAAGAATGATTCAGATCAGCAAAAGGACCAAGGATATCAGAGCTATATTGAGATATGGTTCCAGACAGTCACTAAGTTGCAGCAGTACTCTCTTCCTCAGCTATGCTTAATCCCTTCAAAGTCAAAACATTTGGTCTCTGAAATCCAGATACCTGTCAAAGAATGCATTTCAAGCCTCCACATCATTTTGTCTCTAATCTCGATGTGCACATGGCTCCATTAGAAGTATTCTTATACTTGAAAATGATTTTGTTTTTCAAGTATGGTAGGGTAGAAAAAAGAAAAAAAACGGAAAAAATGAAAATAAGAGAAAAAATAAAAATCTAAGTTGAAAACCTCCTCAGAGGTGCCTCAGATTGGCTCATTGATTGAAAACCTCCATGAGGCGGTTAATGGGTTGGAAAGAAGAAAAAAGAAAAAGAGAATAAGATCCCTGGGTGAAAACCTCCCTTGGAAGCGCCCAGGGCAAGCAATTAGGGTGAAAACCTCCATGAGGCGCCCTAGTTGTTTTCAAAAAAAAAAGAGAAAAAGAGAGAAGAAAAAGTAAACCTAATTTCCATTGAATAATTGCAGGTTGAAGCAAGCACATTGCAGGTTAGGAGGATCACTCAAAACAAAGACAGAGGAAGTTATGTGCCTTCTACAAGAAGTTCTGTGTCTTCTACATGAAGCCTACAAACAAGCCAAAATTGATCTCCGAAGAGGACCAGAAGGCTAGGAATATGTCCATGAGGCCTACACACATCCATGTTTCCATCCTTCACCTTTCTCCATTATTTTTTCCATCTCATTGTGCTTCTTTCCTAAAAACTGTGTGTTCTACAGGAAGTTCCTGTAGAAATTACAGGAAGCTAGAAATGGATTTCAAAAAGGCAGTTTGGCGAACATGATAGCTTCCTAAAGGGTTCATAAGTCCTCCCATAATCTTCAAACTCCTCCTCCATCATTTCCATGCCTGCATCACAGCCCAAGCTCATTTTTTCTTACTATGCAAAAAACTGTAGAATGCTTTGAAGCAAAAATACATAATGCAGAAAATTTTTTTTTCCCTCACGTGAAAATTGTGCATCCATTTACAAAACCATTTTACGGGGAGTTGTATAGGGATGATGGCAACATGTCCGAGCAATTTCAGCCAATTCCAGTGCACAGTTTCCAAGAAATCAGCCTCCATCACCTTCAGCCAGTTTTGCATTTTCTCCATATCCATGCATCCATTTCAAAATCTGTTTCATGGGGAGATGCATATGGGTGATAGTAACCTACCCAAGAAGTTTCATCCGATTCCGATACACGGGTTCCGAGAAATTGACCTCTGTAATATTCAACTATTTTCTATTTTTCTCGAAATCCGTGCATCCATTTACCACAATTTTGCTATGGGAGGTGCATGACAATGATAGAAGCATGCTCAGAAAGTTTCAGGTCAATCCGATCTATCGTTCAGGAGCAATGGGGAAAACAAGTTATTGTCCTGCGAAAAATTTAGCATCAGCAGCATGAATATGCAAATCTCAAGGATGAAACTGGCTCCTGCAGCTTAGATCCAGCCAGAGGATACCTGCACAAGAAAAATAGCCATGAATTAGCAACGAAACCATCATGCAACCATAGAAACAAATGCATGCAGCAGAAGGAAAGGCCACAGCACCTCATAGCAACCACATTCGACTTCCAGGTACGTGACTAAACTCGTTCCTATGTTGCACGAATGTAATTTGAGAACTGCATGAACAATGAGATGGTTGTGATTAAAAGAATCGGTGGCCAGTTAATTGGCCACCCTCATTCAGTTCAAACAGCGCTCGGTGGGTGAATACAACATGTGTGCTCAGCCATCTCAGGAAGAAATCTGAAAACAGGTAGTGGTGACCGTTTAAACTTCAACGTGATTGATGGACGTGATTACAGGTAGAGAACAAACATTCTGATGAATGTGATGGACGTGATTAGTGGTGGTTGTTTAAACTGTCTGCATGGGGCCAACGTGCACTTGGCCAGCTCACCCTCCATCAACGGAAGTCTCCATAAATAGCCAATCGAACTCTCACCTCTGTTGTTTCCATTTTATCATCGTCCTTGCAGTTGCAACAAGCTCCATACCACCTCCATAGCAGTAAACCAATCTTTCTCGGCCATTTTTCAAAACCCTCCTGCTTATCGGCACTCTACAGGAAGCGCAGTTTCGTTCTACAAGAAGGCTTCTATAGGAAACACAGAAAACAGCCATGCAGAAAGAAAACCTGGGATTTTCAGCGAATTTCAAGCTCAAAACAAGGGAGGATCAGGGAAACTTCTTTGTGCATGATTTGTTGGTGCAAAATGGGGAATTGTACATGACATTAAATTTAAAAATGAGAGTAAAAAGTCTCCATGTGCATTGAGAACGGTGGAAGTCTGCCTGCATGATTCACTAAGTTTACCCTTTTTTTTTCTTCTGCATCCGAAATCTCCTCATCAGTTTTAAAAAAAGAAATTAAAAAAATTACCTTGCAAGGAAGACATGCAGCAGTAGAGACCAACTTGTGTGTGTGGAAAAACCCGAATTTACATATCTATCAATGTGTTTAAAAAACCAGTGTCCTTATGCTCTGCTCTGTAAAAAAATTCTTTCATAAACAGACAGACCAATTCAAGGTGATAGCAGTTTTAACACAAGGGAATTACTGCCATTTGATGCTGTAAAGAGCACATGAAAAATTCCTTCTTGGGTTAAAAAAAAAACACAAGACATTCAAGCAGAGGGCAAAATAGAGAAAGAACAGAAGGAAAAAAAGGAATTTGACATGACCGTTGAGCATGAGACAAAAAAGGAGACAACAGCAAAAACAGACAGGGCGAAAAAGGAAAAAGGTTGGCAAGAAAAAGGCCAATAAAGCCCAAATGAAAGTTGTCACAGCCAAAGCAGACACACAGAAACAAAAGGGAAGAGACATCCTGAAATAGCAGCAGCACAGCCAGAAACAGTTGACACAGGGGATTCTACAGGAAGCAAAGAAGAAGAACAGCGAGAGGATAAATCACCTGAAATATTAGTAAGGGAGGCAGCAGTCGTGCTTGCCACCTTAAGCACACCTCCAAAACCAAAAAGGAAGAGAAAGAGACAAACCTCCATGTACTTTAAAGCGAGGAGAAGCACACAGATCAAAGTAGGCAAACCCCAGCCACAATCAAAGGAGCCAATTGTCATTAAGGACACAACAGCTAAACAAAAGGAGGAGTCTCCTTCAAAGATATCCATCACCTATGAATGAGGAAGCCAAAAACCTTCACCTGGAGAGAAAGAATTCAGATAATGGACTCAAAGACAGCTCTACAGGAAGCTGAGACAGTTCTACAGGAAGCTGAGAATTCTCTACAGAAAACTCAGGCTAAGCTAAGAGAGACCGAGAAATTTGAGGAAAAGGTGGCCAAACAATCACAGGAAGAAGGAAAGACAAGGAAACATCTGATGAATAGCAAAGAGAGGACAAGCTGCAGGCTGAGGTTGAGGCGCTAACAAAACTGCTGCAAGAAAAGGAGCACAGGCAGTGGGAAGAAGTAGAGAGAAAAGCATGGTTTCATGACCAAGAAGAGGACATCACTTCAGAAGCTTGGCATGACAGGGAGGCCACCAGGGCCATCAAAGATGAAGAGATAGATTAGTTGCTCAAAGGATGAGCAACACTTTCAGTAGGGGGGCGATGATGAGCCCCAATAATGGATAATTATATGGGCTCATTCAGCCTCCTAATTCGACTTAATCCACCATTCTCATTAGTTTATTGCATGTTTTTTATTATATTTATGCTAATAGAGTGAATTGGGTTAGTCATTATGCCAACAAGTCTAATGGGTGCTTTGTGCAGTTTTTTGGTCAATTTTGAGACAAAATCAAAGGTTTTAATGAGCACTTGGCAGCCAAATTCATAGAAGAACAAGGAAGAGGATTTGTAGGAAGGTTTCCCCTTCATTTATGGGCCCTTACCTCAAATTCTCCACCATCAGCTCGGAGTTCAAGGGCCACCACATCAATTATCACAAGGGGAGCCGAGCAAGGGCTAGTAAAGTTGTTGTTAACTACAAGTTTTGGCAGCTGAGTTCCTAAAGTTTAGGAGGGCTATTGGGGTCCTCAACTTGTATAAATAAGAGGGCTTAGGGCCTCATTTGGGTTGGCAGAAGTTAGCTCATTGGTAGTTTGATTTTAGTCATTTTTTTAGTCATTCTTTAGGCAATAGGTTAGCTCTGCATTTCAGCACATTCTGAAGCTTTTTCTTGTAGACAGTTTTTGATGTAACTATTATTTCTTGAGCAATAAAGATGAATCCAACTTTGCACCAGCTCTAATCTTTCTCAAGAGGCTGTAGCTCTTGGGGTTGGGCCCAACCCAAGTGCCCAGTACCTCCTTTGTTTACCTTTATGTGTTTTTACTGCATTCTTAGAATAAAATCTGTTGTTTAGATTTAAATCTTGTTTTGTTATTTAGGTTGCTTTTGATAATTAAAAAGGATTTTTATGTTCAGATTTAGTTGATAGATTAGTAACAGGGAAGATCTCCAGAAAAAATCCATCAAGCACGTCTGATCTCACCTCTCCCTCAGTGGGATCGTGAGCTGGGACAAAGGTGACATTGCTGCCAACAAAAACATTGTCTTTGCTTCACCATGCAATTAGTAGTGTTGGATTATTAGTTGCCGAACTTGATATCAGTTTTGATTGCATGCTTAGGGTTATGATTGCTTAGTTGCATAGTTATTTCATCTGATTTCATTGCAAATAAACTTTTGTTCCATTTCTTTGCTGTTATATAGGTCAGAATAGACTAACATAACTAGGTCTTTGATTTTCCAAGTGTTTGGTTGTTCAGTTTGAAAAACAACTTGCAGAGCACCTGTTATCCTCATTTATCTGCCCATACTCCATCAACTCCACCTACTCCATCCTCCACTTAGAACCCTTACCTTACATTTGCCTCATTTGCTTACTTTGCCCTCATTCTCAGCTTTTTGTGCAACATTGTTTCATCCCTCCTTGAACAAATCTAACCATCTGCGCCACTCCTCAACTCCATCCACCAAGTCTTGAACCTTCTCACACCCCTATCTCACCTCCATACTCATTCCTCCACCTTTTTCTCTCCATCAATTCTCCAAAATCCCATTTCTGAACATCCTGTAGAAAATTACAGACATCTTGTAGAAATTTCAGAACATCCTGTAGAACCCCTGCAGACTTCTTGTAGAAGCTCACGAAAGTGGTTTCTTGAAAGCCAAACTCTGTGAAACTCTTAGGAAGTGTGCTAGGCACCCCTTATGCCCTCTCTGAACCTTCCCAACCTCCTGCCAGCATTTTTTCTAACTGATCCACCTCTACATAGTCAAAAACAGTGAAAGCACATGCATGATAAATCTAACTTAATCAAAAATACAAAAAGATGTTTTCTTCAGATAGAAGTAGTTTAGACACATGTATTTTACCATCCTAGAAGTAATGGCATCTCTTTCAGTAGTTTGCATCCTCTTTTTCGCATCAATAGGGCTAACTGGTAAAATTAGGGTTTGCTAGGGTTTGCATTTCCTTTCAGCTTTTCAGTTTCTTTCTGCAAGTAGATTAGCTTCCTTTCAGTTAGCTTTCATCCATCAATTAAAAAGCTTCTTCTCAGAGCTCATAGAAGTTGGCTTAAGCCCCTAGTGGACTTGTCCCAGCTGACCAAGTGACAGCTGCGGTAAGAGCTAGTACTTGTGCATACAGCACCGTCGCTTCCAAGTTTGTTATGAACTACCAGGTTGATAAATTTAAAGAAGGGAGTCCCAGGAATTGCAGCATTATTGTTGCAATACTGGGGCCCACCACCTTGTGCTCAACATCGATCAATATTATGAGTCTTTGACTGAGTGGTTTCCCTTGTGTTTGATGCCATCTTACATTCACACATTGGGATTCGTTCAGTACCTTGGTTTCCATTTGACCCTATTCATGGATTCCTTGCCTCTGTATCAGCTTTCATTAGTGTTTGGTTCAAAGGATTTATTTCGTGTGCTAGCCACATTTTGTGCATGCCGAAAATGTACTTCAAAATGGTCACTTCATCTTTATTTGTCCAAGTTTCCAAATTATTGGCCTGCAAGTTATGCTCACACCAATTAGTGTGGGATGTCTTATTTCCTTCCTTCCAGTAGATCATTTCCCATCGACTCCAACTAATTTCTCTATGAACAAGGTCTAGAGTCCTTTTTCTAGTACCTTACGTTTTGAATTCATCAATGGTAGACTCATTTACTATCGACAGTGAAAATACATCAATGTCTCTTGATTGATAGATTCTTTCGCGTGTTCGACTTCAACACATCTATTCACACTTTTTATATTTTATGGTGGTACCTTGACACTCATTATCATTATTATTGAGTTGTCTCACTTTTGTTAATGGTATACATCAACTATTGATAATCAAACTATTTCTCACATGGTCAACTCCAGCTCATTTATTCCCATGGTGTAGAAATGTATTATCTGTGGTCGGTGAAGACCTCAGGTTGTGTCAAGGTCTTGGTTCACTGGATAGCTCCTTCAATTTTATTCTAGTGACACCTCTTAGCTCTATATGTTGCAAACTTTCTTGACAACATCTTATATGTTGGCACTCAAGTTTATGCAATACCACTATTCCACCTATATGACTTGGTACTTTTATGAGGATTAGTTATGAAACATCATTGTTCAGACATTCTTCTATGTGATATTGAGACATAGCTCCCATGTCTTCTTTTGCAACTATGATCTGATCATCCACTATGTATTCTTCAGCTCATTTTGTACACTTGTGTATACATTTTGGATCCGCATTATACTTGATCAGCAGACATGCTTCACTACTTCTAAGCATGGGTATGCCTGCCTTATACATGAGTTTTATTTCTAAATCCTTCCATAGGTATTTGATGGGTTGGAATCTAGTGATCTCCTTCGGGTTTTCAAATGACTCCTCTCTCTATACATAATATATTTCGACCATCATGTTTCCCTATGACCTCATATATTAAGGGGCATCTGTTATAGTCACATTCAACACTCTTGTAACCTGATTCTGTTTTATGGCCCTGGGCAGTCCCTCTACCCATGCAAACTTGACTTTATGCTAAAAAAATATATTTCAAATTCCATACATGACTCTGCCCACACAAAAACATGTACATATGCGGGTCATGCACGGGTCCCAGAACACTATATCGGCATATACATTTTTAAATATCAAAAAATAAAATAAAATACTATTTGCACGTAGGGTTTATGAGTTTTAATGAGAGCCCACCTATAGGATCCCCTGGCCTAACTAAAATAACCAATTTTAGGTGGTATATATACACCCCTTGGGTAGGCCTAATTGATAAGAGAGGATAGATATCGATATTATACTTGATTTCCCCCAGATCAAGTCTAATTTTCACATGCCTCCTGCACTCCTAGTCTTTAGGAAACCATGTTTTCCTTTGGAAAGATGCGCAGCCTCCTTATCTAGCATCTTCTTGCACCTATTAGAGAGGCTGCCTTCGTGGCTCAAGCTGGACGGATCTAGAGGAAGACTTTGTCAGTATCTTTGGTCTAGATCAAGTTGTATATATCTCTTACTTACTAGTGTTAATCAATAAAGAAGCTCATGTATTGTTCCCGATATATGTTGACATCTTATGAATGATAGTATCAATTGTTGTATATGATGATCTATCATATTATTATGCATGCACGTTGAATTATATATTATGTATATGATTTTGTGATTGATTTGTAGGTATGCACATCTTGGAGGAAACAGAGGGTTTGGACCCTATGGGAACATCTTCAAATGTAGAACCCTCGAGTATGTATCTAAGTCCAACTTCGATAATTTGAGTATTTTGCATGCTTGATTGAGAGTTCTTTATTGATTGTTTTATCTTACTCTATTGAGGTTTTCAACCCTTGCCTTTGGGAACTTTTCCCACCAACATACACTCAAAAGTGTCCTGGAAGTCAGATCTTTTATGGGATAGATTCATCTGATACATTTTGAAATTTGGGCATCCAATCACAACCCTGTAGAGGAAACAGGTAAAATTTTATGGAAAACTGAGTGCACATCCATATTTAAGTAACTTAAGAATTTCCTCATGCATGCACCCATCTTGAGGATATCTAAATCGAAGAAAGACTTCTTAGTTTTCATGGATGCTTGAAAATAAGGCTTGGGTAGAGTGTTAATGTATGAAGTACATGTAATATGTTATGAATCAAGGAAGTCAAATCAGAACAAAACAAATTATGTCATCTATGACTTGGAACTCGTAGCAATCTTTCATGCTTTAAAAATGTGGAGACATTATTTGATCGGAAGTGTTATCCATGACAACTCCTAGAAATAATTTTTAGTTTGATTAGTCATTTTAGATAAGTTTTTTCACCACTTATATTTGTGTATATCTATTTATTTTCTGAAAGAGGTTGTTGTGCTTTGAATTTTGAGATTAAAGAAGGAAGAACAAGTCTAGTTTAAATTGTTTTGGAGAAATTCCCGTATTCTCTAAAACCCATCCCATTTCATCCTTTATTTTTAAAACTCTAGCCATTTCCATTCATTATTAATAGTCCAACTCTAGCCGCATTAACCCATTTCCAACTCTAGATGCATTAACCCATTTAACACTAAGAAATCATGTCGCAATCCCTTTAAAGGGTTGGAACCCACAAAACCATGTAGATATATCTGCCCCTTCCCTTTTGCGATACAATATCCTCTCGACTCCCTTTTCCTTTTGTGATTACGATATCGCAAATTGCAAAGTATCTTCTCCACTAATATCACAAGTCCTCCCTGTCGAGTGCGATATTGCATAAGTCCCATCACCACTCCTCTGCCGATATTGCAAGTTGCACCTACTAATTGCGATATCCTAAATCCCTTCTCTGATTTCTGATTATGATAAAGCTTGTTGATTATGATAAATTCCTCCTTGCCAATCCTGATAATTCCATCTCCTATCGATTGTGATATCACAATCGGGGATCGTATAGTCAGAAGCCCTCCTCCACCGAAGTCACTTCTGACTTGCGATCATGATGTGTGAGAACCCTCCCGATTTTATATTTTATGCGATGCATACTATAAAATTTCATGTCTATAACATTAGGAAATTACTATAAATCAATGTTAAAGGCCCCTCCTCTGCTTTGCGATAGCGATACGACAAACCACCCTTCCGGATGCGATAATTTATGAGACGTTTTGTATTAAATTTTTGCGTCTAGACAGTCGGTGAACACTATGAAACATGGTAAAAAAGGACCTCCCTTGTATTGTGATTGTGATACCAACAAGTGCAAATAAATGGCCCAGATTAAATCAACCCAGATCAACAAGCAACAAAAATCCATTTTGCTTCCACTCAGTGGGACAACGAGGGTATTTTTCGGCGTGTATCTAGCAGCACAGTCATAAAATAGAATGCAGTGAAAGGTGGGATAGCGAGACACAGTGAAACAACAAGACATAATGAGACAGTGAGACACAGTGAAAAAATGAGAAACAGAGGAAAATGAGACACTTTCAACAAGTTTTAATCAGAAAATAACACAATAAGATTTGAAGGGCCAGATGTGTTGGATTTCCACAAATAAAGTGCCAACACTTCAAGTAGTTTTCCTAAATTATTGCAATAGTTAGATAGGTTATGTTTAAGTGACTCCTATTTGTATTCAAACTATGTTAAAACAAGATATCCCTATGAAGGCTCAATGTTTTATTAATCAAATAAGATTAGATCTCTTAGTTGTTGATCGAATCTAGCCTAGGTGGAAGATTTTGTAAAGGATATATCACTCTATATATGTGTGGCTTCATGACTTTGAAAGGAGGGGATCAATGATGTGATAAGACCACATTTTTGTATATTTTTCAGTTAATAAAAATACAGTTTGAAGCAATACTATGTTTTATCCTGAGATTCATTTTTGGTTTCAGTTCCATCCTATCATGCTCCTATGTTGTTATCAGTTTTCATATCTTATTTAATTACTTGGAATTCAATGTTATGTTGCTCCAACTTCCTTCAATTTTGTTGTGATTACTGTAAATGTCCATATTCACATTAGTAAACCAAAAAATGCCTCATCTTCCACAAAACAGTGTTGTTTGTAATTGATTTTCTTTAATTGACTCTGTGCCCAATGGTGGTTGTCCTCACACTCTTTTATCTACAAAATCACATAGAAAACCAGAGTTAGCCATCTGAATTTTTGAGCTTAGCATAGCCAAATGTTTAAGTATATTAAGAGAGCCCTCTCATATTGGGAGGGCTAACTTCCACTTAAAATTTGGTTTGAAATAGTTACATTGGGTTGAGGGTTGACATAGCCCAACCTGTTCTAGTCCAGTGATAATAGGAAGGAAATTTGTGATGATTTCAAACCATGTATATTTGTTTGACCAACCTAAATTGAATGCAAGACAAGCTAGATGGTTATTTTTCATTAGTAAGTTTGACTTTGAAATATAGAACATCAAGGGTAAATAGAACAAGGTGGTTGATGTGCTTAGCAAAAGTCTGCAAATGGCTCACTTAGCAGTCATGAGCTCTTGCAAATTTAACATCAAGGAAAATATCAAGGAAGCATTTGTACAAGATGAACACTTCTAGTATGTGAAGGATTGTTTAAAAAAAGAACCAGAAGGAACATTGACTAATAAATACACTCATATACAATGGGATTCTAAATTTCAAAGACCGGTGGTATATACCCTACTTGAGAAACTTCAAGAAGCTCACTCTAGAAAAGTTTCATAAAAGACCCTATTCAGGTCATTATGGATATTAGAATATGATTAACAGTATCAATAATTTCTATTATTGGTTGGGTATGAAAAAGAAAGTCATGGAGTACATTTTCAAGTGTGTAGAGTGTCAACAGGTTAAGGTGGAATGCAGACACCCAGCTGGGCTATTGGAACCAATTCCAATCCCTAAGTGGAACTTGGAAGTCATATGCATGGACTTCATCATAATATTCCCAAATACACCGAGGAAACATGATGCCATCATGGTGGTAGTGTGTTGGCAAGAAACTTTCCATAAGGAAATCGTTGAAAACCTTAACAGAGAAAGATAAAACAAGCAACAAAGAACACTCAGTCAAGCATGCCAAACATTCAAATTATCAAAGTTGGACTTAGAGACATACCTGAGGGTCATACATTTGAAGATGTTCCTGTAGGGTCCAAACCCTTTGCTTCCTCCAATATGTGTAGACATGCAAATCAATCACATAATATATGACTCAACGTGCATGCATAAGAATATGTTAGATCATCATATATAACAATTCATACTATCATTCATAAGATGACAACTGTTAACACCCAGGTTGTTCCCTATGACTCCCAAGGGAATACGGCCGGGGTAACCACTAACCAATATTTGGATTACAGCTCCTAGCCTAGCTGTAATCAGAGAGGGCTCTCTCTATAAGGTTTGTCTCTGTTCTGTGGTGATATTAGGCTAGTTATGAAGTAAAGGTTTTTTGTTTATGTTTGGTTGGAAGGATGTCTTTCTGTAATTAAAGTGGAGTTCTGTAGAGAAAGTCAGTCCATTGGGCAATGGAGTCTGTGGCTATTGGTTTCTTGAAATCTTGAGTTTGAGCAGCTGGAATTACAGGGCCATTTAGATACTTCATGAAACAAACTTGAAATTGTGATGATGTAGTGTAAACAACCAGTGAAAAGCAATTAAGAATTTTCCACTAAGTTGGGGTGTGAGAAAGGGATGTATTCCTCAGGAGCAAACTTGAATTCCTGAAACAATAATCACTGTGAAGATATAGTGTGAAAGAGTAGCAGTTAAGAATTACGCTTTCATTACCATAACTGAAGAAAACATTCAAAATAGCTTAGATTGAGTTCAGGGTAATCTGTGATTAAGTCCTAGAACTATTCTTTTTCCTTGCTATTAACTGTAACACACAGGAAACATGAAAGAGATATGAAAGATAATAAAACACATAACAAAGAGTTATAAGAGAAACTTATTGTGTCATGAAATACGCAGGAATCCTGCAACTTTCAACTAAACACCAGAAAACATCAAGCAACACAGAACTTTTAAAATTCCATCGTCTTTTGTATTACTTCTCTGAGAGTTACAGTAAAAGAACAGTAGAATAGATATGAGCAATCCTTTACGTCCAACGTCCAACCCCTGCTAACATATGCGAGGGGGAATATATAGAAGTGTTTCATACAAAATATCTCAGGCATTAAGTCATCTGAGAGGTAAAATATCTTCATTAACTTGTACAGAAATTGTAGATAAGAAGTTATTACAATATTTAATACAACATAAATGCTCTTTACTCCTGTCAGAAGATTTTGACCTTTGGAGCTCATTGAGTCGGTTGAGCGCTTTGTTATAACTGCTTAATGACGTGTCTGTGCAGCTCTATCCTCCTGTAGCTTTTCGGCCCTGTCACCTGTGACTGCCAGTGCTGCTGTGGTGGCCGTATATTTGTGCTGAGTTTGGCTCAGCCTCTTTCTGCATACCGGCTGATGTGTCCTTATCTTCCTGTGTATGAAAATTTAAATATTTTCAAAAAGTAACAACATAATTACTGACTTTGATTTAACAGTAATTGTATCAAATTATTCCACACTTCCTGTGTAGGCAATTGATGCCTCAAAATTGACCCCATGGTCTCATTTGCCTCTGTATACTTGTAAAAATGGGGAGGCTCATCAAACAAGTGAGTGATTTCATTCATTATTAAAAATAAGCTTTCCACCCTGTTGAAAAGGGTCTGTCCTATTGCTGGCCCTGCTTCTGCTGACGTGCTTGTTGCTTCTGAAATCTGATTGGCAGCAAAAGTGTTGACTCTCTTGGCATATTTTTCATGTGAGAGTAGTTTTCCTGATGGCTCCGTCAGGCTAGGAAGACCTCTGTTTTGTAATGCCATGAATCTGTCCTGGAACTTATTGATATCTGCCTGCATGTCCTGGCTTCTTCTTTCCAGGGTCTGAACCAGGTTTCTTAATGTCAAGACCCTTTTGATCATTGAAATAGTCTCAGTCCTGTTGGAAATTCCCATTTTGATGAGCTGGGAGCTTGTCCTGTACTTAAGCACATTTATCATTCTGGTGGCAATCTCAGGCATGTTGCCTAGAGATGCCCTTGCCCTTTGGATTTCTCTGTGTGCTTTTCCAATGAGCGCCACTTGCTCATGAATGGCCTCAATGTACTCCCACTGGTCTATGATGGACTGGCCAATATTGCCCCATAGGATCCTTTTGAGCTCAGATGTCACCTTGTCCAGTGTGAGCTCCTTCTCTAGCTCATTTATTCTTTTTTTAAGAGCCTTTACCTCTCTTTCTCTTTCGGCCACATTCTACTTGGACTTGTCATATTTCTCATTGATTTTATCCAGAGTGTCTTTGGCCCGATTCAACTCTGACATTTGAGACTCCAAGGCTTGAATCTCATTCCTCAGCTTTTGCATGTCAAGGCTTTCAGCCTACTCTGTTGTTGGTGCTGAGGTGGACGGTGATGCCTGTTGTGTCTGCTGACTGGGAGGGGCAGTGGTTTGAGGATCTTCCTCCAGATTTATTGTTTCTGGAGGAGGTTGTGAGGTTTGTCCTGCCTCCTTTTGCTGCAATGCTGCCTGAAGGGTAGCCTCTGATTCCTGCAGCTTCTCTTGTGTGTGGATGAGCTCTTTATATAATGTAACCAGCATAGGCTGCTTCTTGTCTGTCTGAGTGGGCAATTCTCTTTTGTTGAGGATGAAGAGTTAGCTGGGATCTTTAATCATTTTCGTCAGTGCTGCCATATCAGCATCCTTAGCTTCAGAATCTCCTGTACTGCCTTGATAATCCTTAGGATCTGTCCAAGCTCTATTATGATTTCCTCTAGAGCTTTGATCCTGTTGTCCTTTGCTTGAGAGGAAGCCCTTTCCAACTCAAGTTGTGCAGTGGTATTATTTAGGCTATTTTGTAGCCTATAGTTCACCAAGGTCTTATCTGCCAAGGTGGCATACACCATCTCACCAGTTTGTTTGTGCAATTCAATTTGATCCATTGGGTGGATGTCCTTGGACAGGACCTCAAGGTTGGTCCTGATATAATCGGCAGCTGACTATGGTTGCTGCACTGCTGGTGTGAAATGGCTCATTATCATATTTCCCTCATGTGCATCATAGGCAGACATGAGTCTTTGCTGGTTTGTGGGGGCCATTTTCAATAAATGATTATATAACTGCAGCCTCAAAGGTTCATTTCTCTTTTTGATGTCCTTCAATTGCTGCTTGATGCTTCTCTCACCTTCCCTCTATTGGCCTAAGGAGCTAACTTCTCCTCCTGCTACCCTTTCTTGCTCTTGCTGGTAGGAACTGGCTGAGGCCTCCATGCTGGGCAGGCCTGTACCTGAAGTTTGCCCTATTGGCATTTCTTCTTTTGGGAAAGGGTTTAGCCTTTGCCCCTTCTCCCCTTGAGTTGCTGAGGTGGTAAGGGGAGTCTCTCTGTCCCTTTTCCTGCTTATGTCCTCCCTTTGTGGGGTTTGGAGGACAGAAGAATCAATCCTTGAGTCTTGCCTGGGAGGTGCCATTTGTGTTGGCTGCTGCTGTGTGGCCATTGGGGCCTCTGCTGTCTTTTCTCCCTACCCTGGCTGCTCCTTTTGTGGATGTGATACCTGTTGGGGTTGTTGAACCTGTGCTTGCTGTACCTGTTCATGTTCCTGTTCCATCTCTTTCTCCTTGCCTTTGCTATGAGCTTGGCTTGTAGTTTGGACTGCCTCCTGATGTGCTGTGGAGGATGAGGCAGCTGCTCCTGCTTAAGGCTTTGGCAGAGAGTATACCTGTGCAGGAAGTTCCAAGTCAGCCAATTTAAGAAGTCTTCTTCTTGCTCTCTCATTCAGTTCTTCTTGTGTGATGGGTTCCTCTAGTGTGCCTCTT
>APFE030231368.1:132305-145847 GCA_000404065.3 Pinus taeda
AGCCTATATTTGACCCTTCTTAATGATATGGAGTGATTGGGGTCATAGGGTTTCCAGAGGAAACTAGTCTTTAAGCCAAGGCCTTCTAGCTTTCTATCAGCTTCTTTCCAGCCTTCCTCCCTTTTGTTCAGGACAAGGTGGCCCAATTGGTTTTTCACTTTCAGCTGTGCCTTCTTGCCCTTGCCTGAGAAGTGTATCATATCAGCATTCCCAAATTGCCTAAAGTATTCAAGGGCAAATAGTCTCATGGGCACATACTTGGGTAGTCTGTATGGGGGTAGCTCACAACCATATACTCTGATAACGATGTAGCTTTGGTAAAAATACCAATCCCCAATGCTGTACACTTTTGACAACTGCAGGATTCTCTGCATCTCATCAGTCAGTCTTGGAGGAGGAGAGCTTAGGAACAGAGACATGGCTGGGTGGATGAAGAGGTCTGTGAACTCATAGTAAGTGTATGGAGAGTAGGCTCTGCAGTGAAAAACTGAGCTCCAGTACACTACAGACCTTGGATTGCCTTGTGCATCAGTTCTTTTGATAATGAAGGAGAATTTCTCATGCTGATAATATAGAATTAAGTGGTAGATGTATGAGGTGTATCTGAACACCTTCTCTCTTGACAGGTTCATAAACTGTTCATGCATCTTATCTGATATGTATGTGGCATAGTCATAACAGATTGGAGTTTTGCCAGGGGAAAACATAGTCATCATCACGAGTATAGTCTCATCAATATACTCAACTGATTTGTACCCCAAGATGGAACTGATCATATCTGCAAGATCTACACCCAATTGATTGAGGTAACCAGCAAAAATAGGAGTGTATTGCACAGTGTCAGAGTTGATAAACAATTGGTTCAGCTTTGTGATCTGTGCATTTGTCAGCATTCTAGCTCCTTGGTTTATCAGATCCAACAAAGACAAGGGAACCAATTTCTTCTCAGTCTTAAACTGCAGCATTTCTCTAATGGCCTCAGGGGTCATGTAGAATACAACTGAGCCTTAAGGGTCAAGCATAGCTCTCTGAGTGGGATTATAGCATATAGCAGACAGATGAATTAGGTCAGGGAATTGGTTGACCTGAGGGAGTCTGAAGATTGGGAGGAAGGAATCCCAAATGCCCAATATGTCTGTCCCATCCACATGTTTGGCCTTAAGCTCATTTAGCAGGTGGAGGTGGAACTTGCTGTGTGTCAAAGGAGTCCTCTGAGATTTGGTAATCTAGGTCTGCTAAATCCTGCCACTCCAGCTCTCTCTGAGGGGCATTCAAAGGGGTAACATTGAGGGCCACAGGTGCAGCTGGAGTCTCCATGGTTACTTAGACTCTGTTTTGTATGTAGATTGTTGTTAGTTAGACTGGGCAATAGAAAAAGAGCACTGCCTGAGTGAAGAGGTGAATTTGAGAGATGGAGGATGACATGGTAAGTTTGCAGCAATTGAAATACTGCTCCAGTCACTTGAGAAGGCAAATCCTTGTCTTTAACAGACCTTCTTCAATAATTAAATGTAGGTTTCGGGTTTCTTGTTCATGACTGCGCGAACGGAATGCAGGTTTTCAATGAAAGTTTTGCTAAAACAGGCTCGGCTAATGAATTTCGACCGTTAAATTTCCAAGTGGGAACTGGGTGCAGGGAATTCACTGGTGAATTATGCATTTTCAGAGCCTTAAGTGAGTTTTTAGTTATTTGCAGACAAAAACCAGGCTTAGAGAAGACTTGTAGGGATAAATACCTGGTAAACTCGATGGTCTGGGTCACGGATGCAGGTGGGTAGGCGCGCCGAAGGTATCTAGGTCGATTTGAAGAGGTTGGTGCAATTGGTCGTAAAATGCATGCAGAGGGCGCAACAACAGTTTTTTCCAAAAGTGCAAAAAGAACGCGAAAATTGACAAAATATGGCTTTTTTGGGACATTCGCGCCTTTCTCGGGTGACGTCAGCATGACGTCATTAGGTGGGTCAGGGTAGGATGACGTCAGCATGACGTCATCAGGTGATGTGGCAGCCTATGAGTGGTCCACGGGGGTGGTGAGGTGGCAGACAGGTGGAGCAATGGCAGGCAGAGGTTGCGGACGCGGCGATGACGCAGGCAGTGACGCGGCGCTGACGTAGGCAGGCGGATTGGCGGAAAACCGGAAACCATGGCGGTATCGTATCGCACCGCTTTTGCTACGGAAAGGAATCTGTCAGAGGGGGCTCCGATACGATTTGGGGGCGACGCGTGGACCCGACCTGACGTCAGCCTCTGACAGATATCGGACAATATCCTTCGGATGTCGGGGCCGGTCCGATATCCGCATCAACCGTCGGATAAAAAGGGCTTGATCGGACGGTCGACGGGCCAATGATCTGCACGGATGATACGGCGTCGGGCGGACAATAAACTATTATTTTCCTTGGGATTTGCGCCCAACGAGACCCTTCGAAATATCAATGAATTTCATGGTTTTTTTCAATGTTTTTCTTTATTAAATCATGCATAGCCGAAAAACTTTAGGATAAGGCAGAAAACTATGGTTTTTCAATGAAATTTTGCAAAATCGCACATGGCAATAAATTTAGGCTAAGTGGGTTTTTCATATAATTTTTCATAAAAGTGCAAATGGGTCCCAAACTTAGGATAGGGCGGACAAAGTGGGTTTTTCCATATATTTAGCATTTTGAGCGGGTCTAAGGGTGAAAAAGGGTTTTTTCAAGGTTTCTTAGGCAAAATGAAGGGTTGGCTAAGTAGATGAGTTTCTGAAGGTGAAAAAGAGGTTAGGCTTGGTTCTCAAACTGACCAGATGTCAATTTGATTCCCTGGTAGTGAATGATATGGCTATAATTCCAAGGAGGGGATATTTATAGAATGCTTAGGGTTTATACACCATGGTGTTATAATAGTAGGGAAAGGGTAACATAGGGAGTTATATAATAAAAGTTAGAGGTTAATATGGAGGGAGAAGGTGAATGAGGAGTGATATTACTAAGTTTTCTTGAAAACAACTTAGTTTAGGGAGTAGATCAAAATGAAAATAATTTTGCACAAGAAATGTGGCTCTTAGGAATCAAGAACCAACATAAAACCTTGAATTTCTTTCATAAACATAACTGGTGAAGGGATGTTAGTAATGAGTGATGAATCAGGAAAAGAGGGAAGTTAGACATGCTTCATTATGTTGTTTTCCTTGTATTGATCAGCAAGATTCAGCTTCGGAAGGAACACCACTTCTGCAACCCCATCTACCTACCCAACTATTTGCCTAGCATTTTTTGTTTCTTCATGGAGGGTGCACTTGGACTTGCAAACCCTTATGTGCCTTTTCTTTTTCATTGGCTTTTTCCTTTGATTTCCTATCTAGTCCTACCCTTATGTCTTCCAAGGCCCCAGATTAAGCACTTGGGAACCTTAGCTTCTCTGCCTGACTACTGATCTGCCAAGATTAAACAGTTTGGACAGACTTTCTTTCTCTATTCTACAACAGAAAATTGAAACATGGCATGATCCAGATTAGACTGTTGGACCATCCATCTAAATTTAATAAACATGAAGGCATGTACACACCTTGCCTTTCCTTGGAAATATGGGATATTTGTATCAGCAAAGCAAAGCATATTTGGCATTTGAGTTTGCCAATCATGAAATATGAAACCTATTGGTATAGGTATCCAACAACAACATATATCGAGAACAAGACATGAGCTTCTTTATTGATTAACAATAGTAAGTGCAAGATAGATACAACCTGATCCATGCCAAAGGCACTGATGAAGTCTTCCTTCATATCCGTCCAGCTCGAGCCACGAAGACAACCTCTCTAAAAGGTGCAAGAAAATTCTAGATAAGGAAGTTGAGCATCTCTGCAAAGGAAACTAGGGTTTCCTAGATACTGGGAGTGCAAGAGGCACAGGAAAAGTAGACTTTATCTAGGGGAAATCGAGTATAATGTCGATATATCTCCTCCCTTATAAATTAGGCCTACCCAATGGATGTATATATACCACCTCAAATTGGTTATTTCAGTTAGGCCATGGGCTCCTGTAGGTGGGATCTAGGTAAAACTCGTAAACCCGATCTAAAAAATAGAATTTTATTTTATTTTTCATAATTAAAAATGTATATGTGGCTATATTATTCTGGGACCCGCATATGTATGCATTTTTGTGTGGGAAAAGTCGCGTATAGAATTTGAAATATAGTTTTTTAGTATAAATTCAAGTCTCCATGATTTAAGGGACTTCCCAGGGCCATAAAAGAGCATCATATATACATGAGTGCTAAATGATGCTATAAGGCCATTGATATTGCGCATCGAATTTTCATATAAAATGACTATCAAGAATCATTAAAGATCAGCCCCTTCAAGTCTCTGCATGGAAAAAGGTGCAATATACATGTTAGCTGGGATGACCCAGTGTTCAGCGCGGGATCCTCCAAGAGTTGTTTTGGGGCTAAAATCCCATATTTTCGTCAAATTTTGTAATCTAAGTGTAAAGGCTCTACATTTTTTGGTCGCAGAGCACGTAGGTGTTAAAGAGTCATAGGGTTTTCCACCATTATTTTGGAAATGTAATGTCGGCTATAAAATCTCTACCCATGGTCCACGAAACATGGAATTGTATAAAAAGAGCTAAGCTCTAAGTAGATAGAGAAGGAAGGAAGAGGAAAAGAGTCATAGCTTAGAGCAAGAAGTCTAAGTCTTAGCGTAGGTATAGGCTCTGCAACTAAGTGTGTAGAGGCCTAGGGTAGAAGTCTGCAGCTGAGTGCGCGGACCCCTGTAGCTGAGTGCGCAAGGTGGGTCAAGTCTGTAATCATCCGGAATTATCAATAAAGAGAACTACTCTACAATTTCTACGTCTTTATTTCTTATTTATACATCTTGTTATGTTGAGTATGAATTTCAACTATAGTACTTATATGATGCGCGAATGTATGTAAATATTTTGGTTAAGTGAACACAAGTAAGAACATTTGTTTAAGCGAAGCTAACTAAGATCAAATAATAAGATAAGTAAGAAACTTAGCCTAGTTTGGGTATCGCAGTTCGCTGCCCTAGCAACATGAAAGTCCCCGAGCCGTAGGTTAGGGCTACGTGGAAACCAATTGTACCCTTTTGCGAAGGTACTGAAGGGTGGAACAGAGGGCTAAGCAACCTGCACGAAGGTAGGTATAGCCGGAATAAACTAACATCACAACCATCTCAAGGGTGCAGAAACTTGGTTCTAGCATCCCCCCATATTGCTTCGGTTGAGACTTCAATCCGCGCTCCGTGGGCTGAAGCCGAAAGGGCTAGTAGTGTAGGGATTTGTTTGCTAACTAATATTGAACCTAGGTTAGGCCCCATCAAGCCAACAAATAGTTTTGTTGCTTAAACCGAAATTTGCAAAAGAGATGTGTGATGTCGTATCACTGGAATCCAACTAAGAAGGAGATTGGAGATTGGTTGGATAGAAAGATCCATGAATTCGCGGCACATGAGAACAGAAACCTGTGAATGTCAAAAGAACAGTGGTTGGATCGATTCCTCTATATGGAGATCCATGAAATATTTTTCACCTCCTTTATAATTGAGTTGTACGAGTGGATCGCGAAGCTAGCAGGTAGCTAAGGTGGAAACTTGATGGTCCTATTGTGTGGACCCCAGAGCTAGTGTGAAGGTTGGAAGCATTGGAGGATAAGATCACCCGCACTATCGATCATTGGCTCGATCGCATCATAGGAGGATATTTTTACTAAATTTTCAGTCGACACCTCAGTCAGCTATAGCGAGGCGGAGCGACGCTTTTTGAAAGGACCACAAGGTAAGTACGTAAAATCTTTGAATACTTGGATTAAAATTTTGTTGTGTGAAAAATGGGTTATGTAGCTACCTTGATGTTTGGGATTACACGAAGCGGAAAAACTTACAGGAGCAAAGGAAATAAGGGTCCAGAGTATAGCCCCTTGATTTCACCTCCGCGAAGGGATGAAGAAGCGAGAGTGAAGGTTTCTCCGTGAATTTTTATTTAGATAATAAGATAAGGATTCCCATGAATACCACCTCTGACTTCACCACCATAACCTCCAACTTCACCCTTACCACCTCCACCTCCACCGCAATTCAGTACGGCAAAGACAGTGAAGTTGCCTTTGTTCAAAGGCTTCAGAAATGAGGACCCAAACCAATTTTGGTTCATGGTGAGGGCTATATGGGAAGCTCAAGGTGTTACAGATGATCATATAAAGAAGGCAACACTGGTTAGCACCCTACAAGTTTGCGTGCTAACTTGGTATATCAAGTACTCTAATGATAACCGGAATGCTGGAGTAGCAGACATCCAAGAAGCACTAAATAGGGAATTTAGCAAGCCTAAATATGAGGCGCATTCGATTGTGGGATTCAAAGAAATCGCGATGCAACCAGGTGAGACACCTTGGGAACTAGATCAGAGGCTGAAATGTACAATCCCTGAAGCCAACATGAATTTGACAAATGGACAACATTGTGAATGGTTTGTGGCTTCGATACTACCACACTTAAGGAGTGTGTTGTCGCAACAAAAGATAACAACTCAGGAAAAGGCCTTGGAGATTTTCATGAGACTACATGAGACTCTGATGCAAGATACTAATCTAGGAGTCTAGCAAATCCATGCATAGCTGAAGAAACTGTTCCTTGAGATGCAAATTCTGAAGTAAGATAGGACAGTTCAACCAGAGGTACACGAGGAGGTATGGTGCTTGAAATGCAAAAGTCAGGGTCATGACAAAGACCATTGCCTGGTCTTGGAAAATTACCTTGCAGGACCAGGACCGATGCCTTTAAGGCTGGAAGCTCAAGTAGTACCTTGCGTGGCACCTGCTTTATGGTGCGTTATATATCAGGTAGCCAGAAAACATGTCATGAATAACTGTCACTTGCTACAGAAGTATGTGCAAGCACCACAACAGTGGTTCTACAACTTTTGTAGGTCAGTATGACATGATGAGCATACTTGCAAGAGCTATGAATTGATGATGGATAGAACTCTTGCCTACTAGGTTCAGGCTGAAACATGACCCCTTCACCAGAATGCAAGGATGGCATGGATAGGATTTCAGGGGCACAGACAAGGCTGAGATGGAGGAGGACCTCGTAGAGGTCGAGGACATTTGATTTGCTACAATTGCAGAGGACCAGGACACTATGCCTGCGATTGCACTAATCCAACGTGTCTGTCATGCAAGTATTGCATGCTACACTTATAGCTAGGATACGTGACAAAGGGGCACTACCACCTCCCCTGACTCAAAACCTACAGATGGTGAGGTCTGAGCCATGCGAGGAGATCTGAATGTAAATATAGTGCTTAGGAATAGAACCGGGACGGGAGATGATAAGGGGAAACAGCCAAAAGACAGTACATGGGTTTGCAAGGCCCCGATGAAAGAGGTTGAGTTTTATTTGGAGTGCGCTTGGGAATCTTTCATAGAAGATAAGAAGAGGTTCGCTGAGGACTCCACTTCAAGAAGCAAGGATAAGCCTGAGCTGGAGATGGACCCCTCCATGCTCACAAATTTCTTGGAAACCTGTATGAAGTTACTACGCAATAATAAGGTTATAAAATGGCTACAAGAACTCATCAACAGATGTGCTGAAACCGCGCCAAGTGAGCCCGCATGGTACGAAAGATTGGCAAGCATAAAACAAGGATGGGATAGGAGATGAGACTGACCACACAAATAGGAGAGTATGAAATGGATCAGGTCATTTTTGACCTATGGTCAGATGCAAATGTCCTACCAAAGCAAACTTGGGAGTGAATGGGGAGACCTGCACTATAATGGTCTCTGATTCAGCTAAGGATGGTGAATCAGTAGAAAATCATACCCATGGGGAAACTATAGGGGGTGACCGTGGATATTGAGGGAGCAAGCACACTAGCAGATTTTGAAGTAATAGAGATAGGGGATGATGGCAATTCCTACCCTACGCTCCTGGGAATTGACTAGGCTACTGATATGAATGATCTTTGAGAAGAAATCACTGTGCGTAATAATACCCTAGGATCCTACTAAAGGATCGCGCTATATGGTACCAGTTTGTGATTATGAGAGTGATGATGATCTGGACTGCATCTATAAGATAACATAGTGAGACCAAGACTGGTTGAATCCCACCATCGATGGATGGATTACATGGGATCGCGAGAGTTCTTGCACTTCAGATTCCGACGAAGAAATAGAATGCTGGCAGAATCAGTTACACGAAGTAACTACGCTGAACTGCAACATGATGACCCGGTCGCTATGTTGTGTGTTGTTAGAGGCAAGAAATCTACTGATTTATGATGCTATAAATGAGGTGGATATCTTTTTGGATGCATTTGAAAGGGAGGTGCCAGAAAATTAATGCTTCCAGGCCTTGGAATGGGCACTGTGTGCTACGCCCGCAAGATGGTGGGGTACACACAAGGGAAGCTTTGATGATTGGCATGAATGTAGGAGAATGATGAGAACATGATTTGGAAAGCCTAAGATGTGACTGACAAACAAGTATGATGGGCAAAGTGATCTGCACTACTTGCTAGTAGGCTATTTTAAAATGTATATGGATCACTCCACACTGAAATACCTGGTCAATAAGCCTGTGTTGGGGGGGATAATCTTAGATGGCTCTTGTTGTTCCAAGAGTACGATTTTGAAGCTATTGTGAAGCCTGGACAATTGAACGCGAGACCAGACCATCTTTCACGCATCGAAATAAGGGAGGAACATACTAACTTGGAAGAAGGATTGCCTGACACACAGCTATTTGCAGTGTGTGTCGCGGATGGTCATTTCGAGGATATAATACACTTCCTAACAACAGGAACTACACCGAAAGGATACTTTGTCCAAGCAAATTTCTCTATCATTGTTGGGCATCTATATAAGATGGGGACTGATGAGATATCACGATGGTATGTACCTGAGTTTGAACGAAGCCGCGGGAGGACATTATGCAGGGAGAGAAACTGCGCAAAAGATTCTACGCACTGGGTTGTGGTGGCCAACCCTTCATCAAGATTCAAAAGCATATTGCAAGGCATGTGATGTATGTCAAAGAATAGGCAGGCCATTGCAGAGGGATGAAATTCCTTTTAATCCACAAATGAAGTTGCAACCTTTCGAGCAGTGGGCAATAGATTTTGTAGGACCCATTCAGCCACAAGGGAAGACAGGGACGAGGTACATTATCACTGCAACGGAGTATTTGACTCGTTGGGTAGAAGCGCAGCCGGTGAAGGATTGCATGGGTGTGATGGCCACGAATTCCTATTTGAGCATGTACTGATGCGATTTGGCTATCCAAGGATCTTGATGAGTGATCGTGGTACACACTTCCTGAATGAGACGATCAGCGCACTAACAGAGGAATTTCAGGTATATCACCAGAAGAGCACACCTTATCACCCACAGGCTAATAGGACAGTGGAAGTGTTCAACAAAGTGCTTGAAAACACATTGACCAAGGTTTGAAATGCTCAGCAAAGTGATTGGGACCTACGCATACCTGCAGTATTGTGGGCTTATTGAACAACATGAAAAAAAGTTGATGGACAAACCCCTTTTAGGCTTGTCTATGGTGTGGAAGCCATAATGCCTATGGAATACATCATGCCTAGTCTCTACATAATAGTGCTCACAGGTATGACGGATCGTGGAGCCCTAGAAGAGAGGCTTGCTTAGCTAGATGAGCTTGAAGAAGAAAGATTTTTGGTTGGGTTTCACCAATAGGTCCAAAAGCAGCGTGAAAAGGCATGGCATGATTGACACATCAAGTTGCACACAATTAAGGTAAACGATATGGTTTTTTTGTATGATAGTAAGTTTGATAAATTCCCCAGCAAATTCAAGATGCACTGGTTAGGGCCTTATGTTATTAAGGAGATTACCAACAGAGGAGCAGTACAACTAGTTAAATTAAATGGAAAACCCTTCCCAGGAAAGGTGAATGGTAGTCGCTTGAAGCCATACATCGGCAGTCCTACCATGTGACTAAATGAAAGTAGCATAGTCATAGCACTCTAAGCAGTTGAAAGGAGGTGCGGGACTATAAACTACACTGCCTGAGTTGGGGAGCTCCACAATTTCAGGACTGTGTAAAGTAGGGAAGTGTCACAGGATCCTCAACAGTGTGAAGGTAGCTGTGCTACTCGTGGAAGTAGCATGTAGGTCTGCCAGAAAGTGATAGTTAGTTACTGTTCACAATTTGATGGTTAGATTGTGGCCAAATGGAGTGGGAAACAGGCATCTAAGGTGAAATCTATGGGTTAGATCCTTGAAACTCTACCGCCAATATAGCATTAATGGGCCGAATGTGGGGGGAATGGTCAGATTTGAATTCAAAAAGCCCTATAAATCACATGTGGCTATCTAGCAAAAAACACTTAACATTTGGAAAATTCAGTTGTTGTGTTATCAGGTGTGTATGGACCATGCGAACTTTGAGGCTTTGAGAGCAAGTTCAGCGTTCGAGAGATTACCCAAGGAGACGCAGGACCCCTGAATAGAATGATGTCAACACTTGCGAAAGCCATGCAGGAAATTAAGGTAGTAGAAGTTGCCCCAGAGAGTGCCAAAGTGGTAGTCGAGGTCTCTAAATCATTAAGGACACCGAGACCAAAGAAGGATAAGTAGACTATGCTACCTGTGCGCATCTCACCAAGAAACCCATAGAGGACCAAGCTCACTTTGCAGGAAAAGGGGAAGGCCATTAATCTAGAGGCAAATGAGGAAGAATCTGAACAAATCCTTGCGAACGAGGAGGATTTGGAAATGGAAGTTGAAGCCTAGGGTGCAGACCCTATTACCAGGTTACCAGAATGTGTTCCTCCACGCAAGGGTAAAGCCAAGGTGCCAAAGGAAATAGACAAAAGAAAGAGCTCCCTACAAATTCAGTTTCTCCCGGTGACATTGTTTTTGAGGGGCCATACTTAGGGTGTGTTCTTGTACCAAAGTTCGAATATTAGGACCTTGCAGATCACAAGAAATTCCCACATTTAGTGACTGAGCAGTTAATGTGTCGAAGGATTGATATGACTGTTAGAATGATCGAATTAGAGCCACAAAGATGGCTCAATGGCGTCGAGAAAGCTGGGCTGCTCAACCTTCTCTGGGTATCGCATTACCACCATGCCCCAGTAACCATCTTCGTCATCAGGCAACTGCTCTACTTGGTGCATGCTAGGTGTTTGTGGTTGGAGGAGCCCATTCCCATCATAGACCACTTGATTCATCGAATCACATGTCTACCTTACTCAGGGGAGAATCTAGCCAATATATCAGAAGGAAAAGATGGTGAGTTGGCCCTCGCGGAAGCTATGAAGATGAAATTCAAGTTGGAGAAGAAGAAGCGGGGATATGCCATCTCCAGCATTAACAACCCTGCAGTTAAGATAACATCACAAATATTAGCAGGGAAGGTGATGCAAAAGTTTCATGCAGATGAGGTGCTCGCGCCTATGATTGCATTAGCATCCCAATGTTTTGAGGGATTCTAGTTCAATTGGGTGAATTATCTATGCGACGAGTTCCTTTTGAACCATCGCGAGGCACAAGAGAAAGGCAAGATGTTCCACTACACATGGCTCTTGCTCTCAATTGTGCTGGTGGCATGGGAGATGCCAGAAGATAGCCAATTCCCTTTGGTCACGCCATACCTTCCAGAGGCAGCAAAGTATGCTTCGTTTTGGGTGACCAAGGATGTGCAGTGCATAAAATAAAGCAAGATCTTTTGGATCTTGATGGAGATGAGTATCTGCATGGGGATCAATTGCAAGTCGCAATTGTCACCCACAGTATACGCTAGTTTGCAGAGCTTTGTAGAGTTCAAAGCATATTTCCACCATGTCTTTATCAGGGCACAACAAGACCCTATGAAAACATGGCATAACTTGCCATATCTAGCGACTGGTGACGTTATCTTTGTAGTCCTTGAGTCTTAGCCGCCGGAGTAACGCACTGCAACAGGGTCCATGGTGGAAATGGACAAGTCCGTCGTGCAACGTAAGAACGAAGAAACAAAACTCTAAATGGTGCAGCTGGCTAAGAAGCGCAGCAAAGAGGAAGTGGAGGCTAATACCCAAGCAGTGCACGACGCCGAGAAATTGGCCGAATAGGAGAAGACAGGAGGAGAAGAGCGCGAAGGAGAGAAGTCACCTTCACGTGGGACTGAAGCAGAAATAGAGGAGCCAACAAAAAAAGGTGGTGTGGATCCACAGACGACATCCACCCAACTCAAACGTCAATGACCACAAGAGAAGGTAGTGCCATGAAAGAAAACCAAGGCATCAAAGACATCCTTTGACCTAATCACCCTCACTAAGGGGGATTTGCACGATATTGGAGAAACGGTGAGGGATGTCACCATAGAGGCCTTCCAACAATTCAGAGAATAGCAGCAATTGGTATTAGGGGCTCTCTGGACAAAGCTACAGGAGTTGTAGGCTCGCACTCCACAGGCTAGCACAGTGTCCACCAACCTCACGATCGGCACTTCAACTACCGTGAAGATGTGTTAGAAAATTATATATTACAGAGCAATGAAACACATAGAATATTGCATAAATATAAACCAGAAAACACATAAAACCAGAGAGACACAGATATACGTGGTTCACCTAATTTGGGCTACGTCCACCCCGAACAGTCAGTCCTTCCTTTCTATTATCCAACAAAATGAAGAGGCACAACCTACAACAGATCCGCTGTAATATCCTTTGTTTTCTCTCACAGTCTCACCTCTCTGTTTCTCTCTCAAAGAATACACATCTATTACACAGCCTCAATACAAATGCCCTCATAAAAAGAGAGGGGTTTCCTTCTAGGGAAAAAAACCCTAAACTAAACATAAGTTCTACCATCAAATCATCCGCCTAATGAATGGCCCAGATTGACTAGAAATTACTATACTTTTACAAGGAAATTTTACATCTATTTTCAGATTCGGGGGCACTGCCCTCAAAACCCCTGTCGGGGGACCACTGGCCCCCAAACCCCCCAGCCGGGGGGGATCGGCCCCCCCGAACCCCCGCAAGGGGGACAAGTCCCCCCCCTGCACCCCCCCATGTGGAGGGGTGTACAAACTTCCTGGGGTATACATCCGGCTGAAACAGAGACCTCTAAATAATCATGCTCCACACCCAACATCTCCCACTTGGAGAATGATTGTAGCAACTCCACCGCTGCTTCATTTGTTGTACAATGACTCCTCTTTGGACCTAGCTATTTCTCATATTCATCGCCATCCTTGAAGGCCAATTGAAACTGAGCATATTCTCAATTTCTCCCTGGTTACAACTTTTGTTAGCATATCTGCAAGATTATGGCTAGTGTGTATCTTTTCTAGCTTCAACTCTCCATCTTCTAATACTAATCGTATGAAGTGGTACTTGAGCTATATGTGTTTAGTCCTGAAACAAAATGCTAAGTTCTTTGCAAAATGAATGGCACTTTGGCTATCACTGTATAGCGTGCCCATATCATGCTCCTTACCCAATTCACCCATAAACCTTTGTAACCAAATCATTTCTTTACTAGCCTCTGTAGTAGCAACAT
>APFE030231368.1:164858-216906 GCA_000404065.3 Pinus taeda
ATGGTTCCTGAAAATGGAGCAGAAAATCTAGTGGTCTCTGGAGAGAAGCCATGTTGTGGCATCAAAGGCTTGGACATATTGGAGAGAAGGGCCTTCGAATACTTCATGGTAAAGGTATGGTAGAAGGTATGAGTAATAGCTCTCTGGATTTTGATTCCTGTGAAAATTGTGTATATGGGAAGCAGAATCGGGTGAGTTTCCCCTCTGGTGGTAAGAGGACGAAACAAATATTAGAGCTTGTGCACAGTGATGTGTTTGGACCTGTGAAAGTTCCATTACTGGGTAAGTCTGTGTACTATGTATCATTTATAGATGACTTCTCAAGGAATACATGGATATATTTCCTTAAGAAGAAATCTGAAGTCTTTGACAGGTTTAAAGAATTTAAGGCTCTGGTGGAAATCAGACAGAGAAGAAGATAAAGGTAATGAGGACAGATAATGGTGGAGAATTCTGCAGCAAGGAATTTGAAGAATTTTGTAAGAAGTGTGGTATAGCACGGAGAAGACTACTCCATATACACCTCAGCAAAATGGAGTCGCAGAAAGAATGAAAAAAACGTTGATGGAAAGGGCAAGAAGCATGCTCAGTGGTGCCGGGTTAGGACAGGAATTCTGGGCAGAGGCGGTGGATACTGCATGTTTCTTGGTCAACAGGTCACCTTCATCAGCGTTGGAGGATAAGACTCCACAAGAAGTATGGACTGGTAAGAAACCCTCTCTTTCACATCTGAGGGTATTTGGATGTGATGCATATGTACATGTTCCAAAGGAGAAATGAACCAAGTTGGATAGTAATCTGAAAAGTGCATCTTTATTGGGTATAAGGATGGTTTAAAGGGTTATAAGCTTTGGAACCCAGTAACAACAAGGAAGGTTGTGTACAATCGAGATGTGATGTTCAGAGAGGTGAAAGATGTTATTAAACATGAAGTCCAACCAAAAGAACCTGTGAAGATAGAGTTTGAACTAAAGGAGGAAGAATCAGACTCTGTAGCAGAGGAGGAATCAGAAGATGAAGAGCCACAAACTCCGGCTGTGAGAAGATCAGCTCGAGAAAGAAGGCAGCCAGAAAGGTATAGTCCATCTGCTTTCTGTTCAAACTTTGCTTTGTCTGTTACTGATGATGATCCCAGAACTGTGAAGGAAGCAGTGGATTCAGAGGATGGAAAATCTGGAAAGAGGCCATGGTTGATGAAATGGCATCTTTGCACAAAAATGAGGCTTGGGATCTGGTGGAGTTGCCGGCTGGAAGGAAACCCATTGGAAGAAATGGGTGTTCAAGAAGAAGACAAATGCAGAAGGGAAGGTGGAGAAATACAAAGCTCGGTTGGTAGCAAAAGGTTATTCCCAGGTGCCGGGAATTGATTTTTGTGATATTTTTTCTCCTGTTGCCAAGGTAACTTCTATTAGATTACTTTTATCTGTTGCTGCTGCTTTTGATTTTGAGGTAGAATAGATGGATGTGAGACAGCATTTCTTCACAGGGATTTGGAAGAGGAAATATACATGAAGCAACCTGAAGGCTCTACGGTGAAGGGTAAGAAAGAATTGGTATGCAAGTTAAAGAAGTCTCTGTATGGGTTAAAACAGTCACCAAGGATGTGGTATCAGAAATTTGATACATTTATACGGGGACTTGGCTTCACCAGAAGCAAAGTAGATCACTGTGTGTATTTTAAATTAATTGGTGACCGTGTTATTTATTGGTCTTGTATGTGGATGATATGTTGTTGGTTGGAAATGACAAAGAAATTATCCAGGATTTGAAGACCCAATTGTCCTCCAAATTCGACATGAAAGATCTTGGTGCTGCAAACTATATTTTGGGCATGGAAATTAAAAAGATCGAGCAAAGAGGAAGCTCTGGTTAAACCAGAGGAAGTATGTCAAGACACAATACTACAGAGGTTTAATATGCAGGATAGTAAACCGGTGAAGGTTCCTATTCCTGTAGGCGTGAGGTTATTTGCTGAACAATGTCCCAAGACACAAAAGAGGAAGAGGACATGTCCCGTGTTCCATATGCAAGTGCAGTCGGTAGCTTGATGTATGCCATGGTCTGTACTAGACCAGACATTGCACATGCAGTGGGAGTATTGAGCAGGTTTATGTCAAAACCAGGGAAGGAGCACTGGACAGTAGTGAAGCGGGTTTTCTATTTGTGTGGCACTAGTGATTATGGTTTTGCTACCAAGGAAGACCAGGATTGGACAGAGTGTTTGATATTCGTGGCTTTGTTGATGAGACTGGGCTGGAGATCTGGATCAGAGAAGATCTACAAGTGGGTATGTGTTTAACCTATTTGGAGGTGCAGTCAGTTGGATGAGTAAGAAACAATCTGTAGTGGCACTATCAACTACAGGGGCAGATTACATGGCAGCCACTCATGCAAGCAAGGAAGCAGTTTGGTTGCAGAGATTGTGTTCAAGTATGGGGTTAGTACAGGGAGCTATAAGGATAGACTGTGAAAACCAAAGTGCAATTTTCTTGGCAAAGAACCCTGCTTATCATTCAAAGACAAAGCACATTGATGTTCAGTATCACTTTGTGAGGGATATGATAGAAGACAAAAAGGTGTTGCTGGTAAAGGTGGACACTTTGAAGAATACTGCAGATGCATTGAAAAAATCTATGAGGTCTGAGAAGTTCTCTTGGTGTAGAGAAACAATGGCGTTTCAGGGCTGGAAAAATGACTAAGCTCTCCTGTGGCCCCCTGTGGAAAGAAAACAACAAGTGGGAGATTGTTGGGATTGTGTTATATTCTTTCCAGGACTAACCGACGTAGTGAACTAGGGGGTTAGAGGGGGGGCGGAGCCCCCCCTTCGCCGCGCCGATTGCGCAGCGGAGGGCGGGTAGCCCCCCTCTACGGGGTTTGGGGCAGCGCCCGAGAAAAAAAATTTTGGACCCTATATTAGGTTGGGCGAACCTACCTATGGTTTTCGGTCCATGGTTTTGGACGCGATGGTTTTCGGTCCATGGTATTGGATGCTTCGGCATGTATAAATATGTATTGTAACATTGAAAGGAATATAATGAAAATCAAGTTGGTAGTCTCGGTTTTGAGATCCAGTGGGAAATCTCTGTGTATATGTGTTTTATGTGTTACGCTCTCGCATTTTTATTTTTCGTGTGATTTAGAATTCGTATGTAGGTAATTTCTATACGGGGTTAAAACCTACAGGCCCATGGAATGTGGGGTCTTATCTTCTCTTCTCTAATGATCCTAGGATTCATAATGGGGGAGATTGAAGGAAGAATTGCATATATGGAGGCACATTCAACCGCAATAGGGTATGAATTTTTGACAGAGTCCTGGAAGACTCCTTTGTTCCTAGCGAACTAGATGCCCCAAGAGATTATCATGGGAATTTTCCTTAAATATTCATCATTGGTAGAGCACCACCAATTTTGCCAGGCTTCCACTAAATTTGTGCCATTCCGATTTAGTCTGATACCCAAAAGGTTCCGCAAATCCTCCCAGGTTTTAATGGTCACAAAGGGAAACTTAAGAACAAGTGATATGTATATTCTTCAAAAAATTTGTACAAAGTACACCAAACAGGCCCTTGTTTGTTCCTTTTTTGCAGGTTATCCTACGTAGGCACTTTTTTCTTTAGGAGACACCAGAAGGACAGTCTAGATTTTTCTGGACACTTTAATTTCCATAGTGGCTTATGCCACCATGAAAATTCCCCTCTTTCCCTTCTAACCATTTGGAGATTGTAACCAAATTTTGGAGAATAATGGCCATTGGGGACATGGACCCACAAAAATTCATCCACCCTATCCCTAATCCTAACATTTGATCTATGTAAATCTCTAATGAAACCTTGCCAGACTTCTCCCCAATAAGGCTCAAGTTGAAGGTCATCGGCCAATTTCCAAGCTTGATTCCATATCGATGTAAGATCCTCATTTACAATTTGGTTGAGGAAGTAAATACCCTGTGCAATGAGATGCTCCAAAAGATCCATTGGAAGAAAGAAAACCTTGTTGCATCACACCCATGATTCCACACCCACTCTGAGCTTTCTTCCATCCTCGACTTGCCATGAAAGACCTGCTACAATAAGACCAAAAGAGTCTAAAGTAACCTTCCAAATGACAAAGGAATTTTTGAATTTTTTATCAAGAGTTTGTAGCTAGTCATCCATAGAAATAGGATCTATATATTTCCTTTTTATCACTGATGTCCAAAGATTATCCATGGTTAATAAGCGCCACCCTGATTTTTCCGCCAAAGAGTTTGTGAAAAAGGAAGGTCCTTTATTCCCCACCCTCCCCAATCCTTTGGGTGAGCAATTTCCTCCCACGCAACCCATGGAAGAACATCATCCACCTTCAATCCATCCCATAAGAAGCACCCACATAATTTTCTCATCTCGACCAGAATACCTTTTGGAACCTGGGTAAGAGAAATCCAGTAAATTAGGATTGCAATTAAGACTGATTTGATAAGAACCAGTGTCCCAACTCTCAATAGCCACTTAAATCTCTAGTGTTCGATTCGCTTTTTAATTTTTTCTACCAACCATTTCCAATCAATTTTCCTATAGGAATCTGACTTGAGATAGAAGCCCAAGTATTTAAAACTCTTTGTCATTAGTTTTACTTCGAATGGGGAAAATTATAGGATTCTATTGACCTCCACACCCGAAATATCATTATGAACAATAGTAGAATTTTTTATCATTGATGCTCATCCTTGTAGCTTTTAGAAATAAATCTAGTGCTAATTTTAGCTGATGTAAATCACCCCATGATCCATCGTTGAACAAAAGAATATCATTGACAAAAAGGAGACGATTAATAAAAATACTTATTGCTACTTCAATTCCTTTGAACTCTCCCCTTCTATTGGCTGCAAGAATCAGTTGGCTTAGCCTTTCTACTGCGAGGAGGAAAAGTAAGGGAGACAGAGGGAATCCCTATCTTAGTCCTCGCTGACTATGAAAAAAGGGGGAGGTAACTCTGTTAATGAGAACAAAATGCTCACATTTTTTATACATCCCATAACCAAGTTTATGAATCCAATGCCAAACTGTAAGTAAGTCAACAATAGACGCAGATACATCCAGCTAATCCTGTCATAGGCCTTTGACAAATAAATTTTGAAGATCATTCCCTTTTTTTCGAGTTTTTTTATGTTGTGCAAGGATTCCTATGCCACCCTAATGGACTCATGGATCTACTTGTCATCAAGGAAGCCAAAATGTTCCTTAGAAATATTTCTAGAGAGGATTGGTTTGAGGCGATTTGTTATGATTTTGGCGATGACTTATAAGTGCAGTTACAAAGTGAGATAGGTCTGAAGTCATCAAAAATTTGATGATCATGAATTTTTGGAATTAAAGCCAAAAAATTAGAATTTAGGGGCTTGTGAAAAAATCATCTGAGATGAGATTCCTCCACCATCCCGACCAGGTCATTGCCTAAAAGGTCAAAAACGTGTTGAAAAAAATTGTCGACCATCCATCAAACCCAAGACTCTTATCTTTTTGCATACATTTTATTAGCTCTTCCACTTCCCCTTTTGTGATGGGAGCCATGAGTAGATCATTTTCTTCCTCCTCTTCATATCTAGGGAAAACATGGGCCACCTAAAGCACTTCAGCTATTGTGCCTTTTGTCGGGGCTTTGAAAAAGGTTTTGAAATGTGAGATTCCTAGGGATGTCAGAACATCAAAGGATTTTTCCACACCACCATCTATCTATTTAATTTCCCATATAGTATTTACATTCTTCCTACCCTTAGCTTTGTTTTGGAAGAATTTTGATTTTTTGTCCCCAACCTCAAGCCAGATTGCCCTGCTCTTGAGCCTCCACTGTTCTTAAATGTCTTTTAGGATCCTTCTTCTTTCCACTTCCTTTTGTTTAATCCTTTCCTTTTTCTCCTCTATCTCATAACCTCCCCCCTCTAGTCTTTCCAAAGCTTCCAATTCTACCTCCATATTTTTTAAAACAACTTCATCCCTAATATTTGTTTCCCTTTCCCACAAAATCATTTCTTGTTTCAACCTTTTTAAGTTTTTCATAAAGGAATGAACAAGGGATGATCCTCGGTTTCTGACATGAGGCCTCCATATATCTTTTACTAACCGTTAAAATTCAAATATTTGGGCTAAGAGGAGTTAAATTTAAAAGGGGAATCGGGCTTCCTACTGGCCCCTTTTAGCTCCAAGAAAATAGGGAAATGATCAGAGTCCCCACCAGTACCGATACACTGCTTGAAGAAAGGAATTTGGGGAGCAAGATGCTCCTTTAGCAGGAACCAGTCCAAAATCTTAGCCACCCTAACCTCTCCAACTCACCTATTCCTCCAAGTGGGCTTGACTTTTATCAGATCAATGTCAATGAACCTTCCCATTCAGATTTTGTTTAAGAAAAAATCAGTTAATGGGTCATCCTGGAATAATGGTCCCCAACACTCTGACAAACCTATAGAGAAATTGAGATCACCACCCAGAACAACCTTTGAATTATTCAATAGTCATTTTGAGCACAAATTGTTCCAAACAAGGGCCCTTTCCTGACACAACCCATAAATATTGATGAGGGTGAGGTTTGAACAAATATCTGAGGAGTATAATTCAGCCCCTAAAACCAAACCTGAGCCTCAAGAATTTAGAACTTTAATATTGTTGTCCCTTAGGCCCATCGCCAACCCCCTCAAATCTTCCATTTGCATCAATAGACACAAAGGACCAACCTGGCAACAAATTAATCAAAGATCTTATCACGATCTCTCCAAAACCAAGTGTTTCTTGGAGCATGATTACATCACAACATACATACTTGAATAAGTTTTTTAAGGACAACTTCTTCTAGGTGCGGGAAAGACCTCTACAATTGAAAGACATAATGATCATTTGGTAACCACCACTAGGGCATGCGCTGATCTAAGTGCCCCTTTTAGGGAGATTTTTTTCCATTAACTATATTCATTTTAGCTTTTATCTGCTCTTTTGAGATATTTGGTATCCTACCTCAGGTTCTGGGGGGAACAAAGGAATCTGGATGATCCCAAGACCACCCACATCTTCAAATGGGAAATCATTTTTGTCTCACGGACGGAGATTGTAGTGGGGTTTTTCAGAGGGTTGAATAGAGGCTAAAGAGCACTTAGGACTTGAAGAGGGGAAACTGGAAATATTTAGTCCCAGGATAGAAGTAATTATATTGTCTAAGCAAAATAGACATTAGTGTAAAGGGGATTTTCTTCTAATTTTGGCCTGGATGGACCACGCCCTTGTAAAACATCCAATAACCATTTCATCAAAACAGATTGAGAGTATAGAGGATGAGAACATGTACTTGTGGAATGAGGTATTGGTCCAATGAACTTTGCCTCATCCTACACTTCTCGCATATGATCAATCTCAGGGTTGTTCTGAATCCTAGGCCTCCCTATTTTTACATCTTGTACCTCCATCGGCACTAGAATCTCTACCTTCCAATTCCCTCCCTCTTTCAGCTACGCAATCCCTTGTTAATCATTTGATGCCTGACCCACTTGATGAGGCTCACCCCTTTATCTTCTCTACCTTCTAAACCCTAGAGGACATTCTCTTGCTAAATGTCCATGTTTTTGATAACATTGAAATCTAAAAGGTAATTGTTCATAATCAATTAATTGGGAAAAAGAATATCCATGAACCTGTATCTGCATGTTATCAGCCAAGCCCTCCCTTGGATCCAACCTGGCCAGTATACTAGCTACCTTTATTTCCTTTGTTACAAGCAAAGACATGTATGCTTCAATAAAAGTATCCAATTTATTGCCAATGTCTCTAAATACATCCACTGGCAAAAGCTGAGGTGCTAATGCCGAAATATGAACCCACACAAGGATTTCTTTGAGTCTCTCTCTTTTGGCATCAAAAAGAGGGGTCCATTTTTTGAGAAAAATTGGAGCTTTCCCACAACCCTAATTGCACTCTACTACCCAATCAACTACTTCTCCATTTAAAAATCTAACCATAAACCAGCCTCATGCCAAAGTAATTACTTTAGCCTATCAATCTGGTCCCTCGCTCCAAGCCTTTTCTGACCATTCCAAGATATATTTTTTTGAGTAATATCTTCCCTTTGCTCTCCCAACCAAAATTAACTTTGAGGCTTCCATGACCTCATCCATCTAAATGTCTACTCCAAGAATCAGATTGGGTCTTTCCACTTTTTTTTTAATCAATTTATCCTTCCTCTTCGAGCCAGAAGACTGACCATTATCATATGGTATATGAGTTGAATGCCCTTCACTTTCATGGTTCTCAAGCTCAGGTTTTGGCCCTAGAAACTCCTCCGAAACTTAGTTCTTTTGGATAAAAACCCCAATATTTATTGGCTTCCCTTCTACTTCAAATATGGGGTTCTTAACCCTCTCCCTTGACCCAAGGGGGTTGGATCCCAGAGACTCCACATAATCGGAACCCTATGATAAGGAGGGAAAAAAGCCCTTATCCCTTCTTTTCCTGGGTCAGCCCGATGATTCTAGTTTGTGACTTCCTTTAAAGCTCAAAAGCCTTTGAACAAAAGCTCCCCATGAACCTCTACCTGCTTTGCTAATGGAAGAGACTCAGAGAACTTGAGAGCCCTTAGGGTTACAGGGATTTTGCAAGCCCGAGTTTTATTCAATATCTGGCCCGAAACTAGGTCTTCTACCCCCAGTTCCTTGAAGAGACAAGTTTTAAGGCCCTCATTTCTACCAATACCACTGCTCTTTACGATGTATTCTAAGCCACACATTAAGAATCTAGAAACAGGAAAAATAGGAGTTGGTTTTGGACTTGCCAGTAGTTCCACTGACGACCCTACTACTTAACCTACCAAGACCACTACATTCACGTGTCCATCTAGTGATGTAGTGTTAGATAACCAGCAAACTGCCTTTAAGGAGAATGGTTTTTCCTCTTCTAGAAACCCTAAACCGCCCACATAGTTCCATTCCATTCCCTGAAACTCCTCTTTTTCCAGGTGAAGACCTAACTGCCAATCTTACCTTCTCTAAATTCTGTTGAGTGGGCTCCAAACACCAAATCGACATAATATCTTCCAGTTACAGCTCTAAATCAACATAACCTTTTGGGCTAACCATTTTTATTATCTTTTAGTGAGAAAAAAATGAGGTTTTAACCACTCTTACTGTAAAACCCAGGTAAGGATGTGTGCAGCAAAGAGTAAGCAATGAAAATTGAAATGTAATCTCCATTATTGAAACAAGAAAACCCAATGTTTTTGTCATTGAGGATAGACTACCCTAAAACGCCTACTCATGTTCCAAAGAAAAGTTATGACTATGCCTGTGTTATTCCAAGTGTTATCTAGTCTCTACACAGAAAGGTTATCTATGCTATAAGTCTTGTCATCGCCCATCCTTCCCAATGTCATGGTACCGAAAACCTAAGCTACCCATCGAGAGGTTATCTTTGCATTAGGCATCTATGTGATTTGTTTATATATGACATGTGATTTGGATTTAATTCACGTGATTGTTTGTGTTGGGCATGGAATCCCCCCGAGGCATGTTTTCAGGCTTAAAGCCCAAGTTTTGACCAAGTCCATTGTAAAGACTCCGCGATTTGTGGGTGCAGAGGGCGAAGTCATAATAGAGTCACAGGGTTGTCCACCCTTGGTTTTTTAATGTAATGTTAGCTTGAAAGATCCACCCATGATTTATGAGCCATGGGATTGTATAAATAGAGTGAGGCTCTAAGTGTAGAAGAGAGCATATAGCTAAGGAAGAATAGAAGCATGAAGAGTCTAAGGGATTGAGTCAAAGTGTAAAGCATGTCTTTGGGTCGTAGAGTAGGAAAAGGCTCTTCGGCTAAGTGCACAAAGGCCTAGTAGTCCGCAACTGAGTTCGCAGACCCTTGTAGTTGAGTGCGCAGGGCAGGTCTAGTATGTAACTGTTGGAACAATTAAGAAAGATAAGTTTACCATATTTATGTGTAACTTTTCCTATTTAATGTATTATTGGGTATAATTTGCAAGTGTAGTGTTTATTTGTTGTACAAAATTATGTGTGTGTTGTATAAATAAATATAACACAAGGCTTCTAGTTACGTGAAGATAACTAACTAGTGTGGGAAGATAGGGAAGATCTCAGGTGCGACTTAGGGAAATAGTGCAGAGCGCTACTCCAGCAGCGCGGAAGATCCACAGCCCCTGGTTAGGGCTACACGAAGGAAAGTATATCAGTCTAGGGAAGTGCGTGAAGCAACCTACGCACAGGGATGAGCAGTTGGACCGAATCAAACCCTCAGACATGTCAAGGGTGCGGAAACCTGGTTCCAGCACCCCCCCATACTACTTTGGGTGAGACCTCAGTCCATGCTCCATGGACTGTCGCTGAAAGGGCCAGTAGTACAGGGATTTGTTTGCCTAATTAACTCTGAACCTGGTTCAGGCCCCAACAAGCCAACAAATGGTTCCATTATTGGGACCATGATCTGCATAGAGATGTCTAATTTCATATCACTAGAATCCAACAAAGAATGGAATTGAAGGTTGAGTGGATAGAAAGATTCACGAGATCATGGTGCAAGAAAATAGGAATCTGCGACTATCAAAGGAAGAGTGGTTAGACTACTACTTATACACAGAGATCCATGAAATTTTCTTCACATCTTTCCCTACTAAGCTATACGAGTGGATCGTGAAGCTAGCAGATAGCCAAGGAAGGTGTAAGCGTGACAGACCTATTGTTTGGACTCCAGAATTGGTGCGCAGATCGGAAGTATCAAAAGATAAGATCGTGTGCACTGTTGATAACTGGCTCGATCGAATTATAAGAGGATTCATCACCTAGTTCACGGTAGATACCTCAGTCAACCATAGCAAGGCAGAACGATGCTTCCTCAAAGGGTCATGAGGTAAGTACGTTAAATCTTTAAACACTTGGATTAAAATGCTACTGTGTGAAAAATGGGTTATGTGAATAAATTGATGTTTGGGGCTACGCAAAGTGGGAGAATCTACAGAAACAAAGGTAGTACAGAACTATAAAATAGCCCCCTGATTTCACCTCCACGAGGGGGCAAGGAAGAGCTCGTGAAGGTCTCACCAAGAAGTGTGATCAATTTGATAAGATAGAGGATTCCGCGCATACCACCCCCACTCACACTACTGCCAGTTTCACCGTCTTCACCCCCATCTTGGCCCATACCACCTCCGCCACCACCGCGAATCAATATGGTTTGCGCGATAAATTTGTTAGTGTTCAAGGGAGTAGGGAATGAAGATTTGAACCATTTTGGTTCATGATAAAAGTTGTAAGGGAAGCCCAGGGAGTCACAGATGAAAATATAAAGAAAGTGACATTGGCCAATGCTCTACAGGATCATGCGTTGACCTAGTACATTAAGCATTCCAATGACAATCCGAATACGGGGTTCATAGATATTCAAATTGCACTAAACAAAGAATTTAGCAAGCCGAAGTCAGAGGCGCGGTCGATCATTGGGTTCAAGGAACTCACAATGCTACTAGGTGAGACCCTTTGGGAGTTGGATCAGAGACTGAAGTGCACAATCTGTGAAGCTAACATGACATTGACGAATGGACAACACCGCGAATGGCTTGTAGCATCATTAACACCGCATTTAAGGAACGCGTTGTCACAACAGAGGCTAACAACTCAAGCAGAGGCCTTGGAGATTGAAATGAGATTGCATGAGACCCCGATACAGGATCCTAACCTAGGAGTTTAGCAGATCCACGTGCAGTTGAAAAACTTGTGCCTTGAGATGGAGAGTTTGAAACAAGACAGGATGTCTCGCTCAGAAGTGCGCGACAAGGTATGTGCATAAAGGGAAAGGGTCAGGGACATGACAAGGATTACTGCCCAATGTTCACGAATTGCCTCACAAGAGGAGGACCAATGCCATTAAGACCAGAGGCACAAGCAAGACCAAGTGCTTCACCTACATTATGGTGCGCAATTTGTCAAATAGGAGGAAAGCATGCTACAGATAATTTCCATTTATTACAAAAGTACACGCAGAATTCACATTAGTTGCTTTGTAATTTCTATAGGTCAATGGGACATGATGAGCACACCTGTAGAAGTTATGAGCCGATGATGGATCGGACTCCTACCTACAGAGTTCAGACTAAAATGCAGCCCCTTGACCAGAATGTGGGGATGGCACGAACTAGATTTCAGGGTCACGGATGAGGCCGAGGTGGATGAGGACCAGGAAGAGGTCACAGATAGCTGATATGTTACAGTTGCAGAGGGCTAGGACATTATGCCCATGATTGTACAAATCCAACGCAGCCATCATGCTTGTATTGTACATTGTTTGATTACGAGACAAAGGATTGTCCCACACTAATAGCAAGGTTGCGCGATAAATGAGCACTCCAACATCCCCTAACTCAGAACCTGCAAATGATGAGGTCTAAGTCACATGAGGAAGACCCTAATGTAAATATTGTGCTCCGAAGTGGAATTACGACAAGGGATGAAAAAGGCAAGTAGCCGAAGAAAGTACTTGGGTTTGCAAGGCTCCAACGAAGGAACCAGAGTTTGATTTGGAGCATGCTAAGGAAACCTTCATGGAAGCCAAGAAGAGCTTCGCTGATGCCTCCACTTTAGGAAGTAAAGATAGACTGGAGTTGGAAATGGACCCATCAATCCTCACAATGTTCCTAGAAACATGCATGAAGTTGTTGCACGATAGCAAGGCTATAAAGGGGCTGCAAGAACTCATAAATAGATGTGTTGGTACCGCGATAGGAGAATCACGCGTAGTCTGGAAGCTCATAAAGCACACAACACGAATGGGAATGGAGATGAGATTGACCGCGTAGATTGGATAATATGAGATGGACCAAGTGATTCTGGATCTAGGGTCAAACACGAACGTCCTGCCGAAGCAGGCTTGGGAGCGCATGGGGAAGGCCTACAGTGCAATGGTTTTCTATCCAACTGTGAATGGCAAACCAACAAAAGATCCTACCTATGGGGAGATTGCAAGGAATCATGGTAGATATCGAAGGAGAAAGTGTGCTAGCAGATTTTGAAGTAACAGAGATTTTTGATGAGAGAAATCCCTACCCCATGCTATTAGGAATAGATTGGGCCACTGACATGAATGGGTTGATAGATATGTAGAAGCACAAGATGGTTTTTGAGAAAAAGTCTCTGCGCATATTTGTACCTTTGGACCTTGTAGAAGAATCGCACAACACAAAACCGGTGTGCCACTACGACAGCGACGATGACTTGGATTACATCTACAAGCTAACCGCACAAGAGCAATATTGGATGAATCCAACTGCGGATGGATGAATCTCATGGGAGTGTGAAAGCTCCTGCACATCGGATTCAGATGAGGAAATAGAATGATGGCAGAACTGATTACATGAGGTAACCACACTGAACTGTAACATGATGACGAGATCTCTGCGCTACGTATCGACGGAGGTAAGGGATCTTCCTACTTATGATGGCTTAAGTGAGGTGGATGACTTCCTAAGCATATTTGAAAGAGAAGTACCGAAACAACAACATTTTGAATATTTGAAATTGGTACTACACGCTACGCTCGTGAGGTGGTGGGGTACACACCAAAGAAGCTTTAAGGACTGGCACAAATGTAGGAGGATGATGCGCATCCAGTTTGGGAAGCCTCAAATACAATTAACAAACAAGATGATCTGCGCACCCACCTGTCTAGATGGATGCAGGTATATGGTACGAAACCTGCGCGGATGCACTCAGTCTTCACGTTAGGAGACACGGTCAATAAGCATGTGTGGGCGAGGCCATGGCGCAAATGACCCCTCTATTTGGAACCACGGGGTATGGAAAGACCAAGTGTACAAAAGGTTATCCATGCATAATCCTTTAACGAAGTATACGAAGCATGAACAAGGTCCACAATGCACAATGGACTGACTAAGACCTGTGCGTACCAGTGGTTCTATGGGATTATAGGACAACGTGCAAGAAACTAACGAGACGGACACCTTTCTAGTTGGTTTATGGCGTGGAAGTTGTCATGCTAATGGAGTATATTATGCCTAGTCTGCGCATATCAGTTCTCACAGGTAGGACAAAACGCGAAGCTCTTGAAGAGAGGCTCGCGCAGTTGGAAGAACTTGAAGAGGAAGAGTTCCTGATTGGCTTCCATCACTAGGTACAAAAGCAGCGCAAGAAGGCTTGGCACAATCACCATATTAAGTTGTGCACCTTCAAGGTAAATGATTTAGTGTTGTTATATGACAATAAGTTTCATAAATTCCTAGGAAAGTTCAGAATGCATTGGTTGGGACCATACAAGGTTAAGGAGGTTACAGATGGAGGCGCGTTACAGATGGTAAAGCTAAATGGAGAGCCTTTCCCAGGCAAAGTGAATGGCATTCAATTGAATCCCTAAACAGGTGGCCCAGCTCTAAGTATTCAGACGAAGGCACGGGACTATAAACAAATGCAGGGGACTATAAAAAAATGCGGTCTCGAAACGACGCATATAGGAAATCCAGTAGGCAGTCGCTCAGTGCGTTGTCGACCTTGCAGCGGCTTGGACAGAGTTGGAGGGACTCCGCGCAAAGAGCTCCATGCTGCCAGAGTGACTCGAGCGTGAGTCACGATGTTTGTGTTGGGGGCCTATTGGGTTGTAATCCCCCCAAGGCATGTTTTGGGGCTTAAAGCCCAAGTTTTGACCAAGTCCATTGTAAGGACTCCGCGGTTTGTGGGCGCGGAGCGCGAAGTCATAATAGAGTCATAGGGTTGTCCACCCTTGGTTTTATAATGTAATTTTGGCTTGAAAGATCCGCAGACCATAGGATTGTATAAATAGAGTGAGGCTCTAAGTGTAGAAGAGAGAATATAGCTAAGGAAGAATAGAAGCATGATGAGTCTAAGAGATTGAGTCGAAGTGTAAAGTGTGTCTTTGGGTCGTAGAGTAGGAGAAGGCTCTGCAGCTAAGTGCACAGAAGCCTAGTAGTCTGGAGTTGAGTGCGCGGACCCCTGCAGCTGAGTGCGCAGGGCAGGTCGAGTCTGTAACTGTTGGAAGAATTAAGAAAGAGAAGTTTACCATATTTCTATGTAACTTTTCCTGTTTAATGTATTATTGGGTATAATTTGCAAGTGTACTTTTTTATTTGCTACGTAAACTTATATGTATGTTTTGTATAAATAAATATAGCACAAGGCTTCTAGTTACACAAAGATAACTAACTAGTGTGGGAAGATAGGGAAGATCTTAGGTGCGACTTAGGGAAATAGTGCAAAGCGTTGCTCCAGTAGCACGGAAGCCCCACAACCCCTGGTTAGGGTTGCACGAAGGCAAGTATATCAGTCCAAGGAAGTGTGCAAGCCAACCAGCATGCAAGGATGAGTAGTTGGACCGAATCAAGCCCTCAGACATCTCAAGGGTGCAGAAACCTGGCTCCAGCACCCCCCTATACTACTTCAGGTGAGACCTCAGTCCACACTCCGTACACTGTTGCCGAAAGGGCTAGTAGTATAGGGATTTGTTTAGCTAATTAGCTCTAAACCTGGGTCAGGCCCCAACAAGCCAATAGTTTGTGCATAATATATGCCGAGAGTTGTGATACATACAAAGTGTTTGTATATGATATATGATATAAGACGTGGATGTAATTCTTGCAATTTTTTTACACATTTAATATATGATGTGGATTTGGTACACGTGATTCAATTATATAATATATGTTATGTGTATTTACCACCTGTACTATATTTTATAACATATATATTAATATTTTTTATGTGTGTGTATGTATATGTACTCAATAATTCTCGAACTAGTGCGGTAGAATCATTGATCTCGACCAAGTCAAAAAAGGAAAAACACACAAGTGACATGTGGAATACTTCGTTGACATGGCTAACATTAACAAGACATAATTTTCCCCTAAGTTTAAATTTTAAATATGGGTCTCAGATCGATGAAGAATTTACATAGCCAAAAATATCTCACCGAGCTGCACAGGATGATGACATTAGTATATAATTCCACAATTTTTTAGAAAATGGAATTTTTCCATGATCGTAGTTTCTTTTCACTAATTAAGAATCATATTCAAGACGTCAAACACACCCTCCACAACCCACATTATTACAAGGGGGTGGTAGGGAGTGTTACAGAATCTTATTATACCCATCCATCATGGATAGGGCTTTAAGACTTCTTTCTTATGCTAATTCTTGGTTCTTGAAAATTCCCACAAAAACCCAAAGAAAAATTCATTAATTCTAATATGATTTATAAACTACGATAGATATTCCACTAGACTAATTCATTACAACGTATCTTACAATATCCTACAATCTTTGATTATGCAATGTTCTACTTTAGATTTGAGACTTAAATTACTAGTTAAGCACACAAAATATTGAAATAAATGCTAATTGAAATTAAACATGTTAATCAAATAACACACCTTCCACACAATGAACATGAGATATACCATTGAGAAACCTAATATGGGAAAATCCCAGCTAGAGGGTAAGGCTTATACCTTGTTGGTTTCTTCTTAGCTATAAAATGAAAATACAAGTAAAGTGCACTCATTGTGGAATTGCTATGGACATTATGGCATATATGTCAGCGAAAATATCTTCTACTTCCTTTATTCTGCCTTAGTATCTCACTCCTATATTTTTTCAACAACTCAGGAAAAATAAACAATATAATAAGAATGGAACCCTTCCTCTCCTAGAAACTCAGTATTTGACATGGATGATAGTCATCTAGGGTTATGGTTAGGTATTTTGTATACCTTGAATCCAAATTAAGTGGTAATGGATCCTTTAGAATCTCCTTGAAAGGGTACAAGTGTGATTAATGTAGGTTTATTTGACATCTATGGATATCATGGTGGTCAACATGATAAGTCAAATTGAAGGAGGCATAAATTCCTTACCAAACTTTGATTGAGGTGATGTTCATGATGTTAGAAAGACTCAATGTATATAATATCATCTAGCAATTGAAAACTCTTTTTTGTAAAATTTGACCCCCAAAAATGGTTATTTAAGACTTCAAATAATCTCTAAAAGTTTTCTAAATCAAAAATAATCAAAGTGGGCCATGTGTGATTAATGTGGGTTTATTTGGTATCCACCTAACATCATGGTAGTCATCATGATAAGTCAAATTGCAAGAGGCATAACTTCCTCATGCAAACTTTGATTGAGGTGATTTTCATGATGTTAGAAAGGCTCAATGCATATAATAGTATCAAGTAATTGGGAACTTTGTTTGTAAATTTTGACCCCAAAAAATGGCCATTTAAGACTTTAAAAAGACTAGAAGTTTTTTAAACCCTAAATCATAAAAGTGGGCCCTACGACTAAAATGGTCCTTATAAGCCAATAACTTTGGTTTTTCCACCACAAAACTACCAAAATATATGAGAAATTATATAATGATCTATTTTGTATCATTAGAATGCAATTTGTCCCACCCTCATGGAAGCAAAATTGTAAGGATCCATACCTATATTAAGTATGGAAAATTTGGTGAATCTACTAATTCTTAAAATGCAAACTAGAAAATGCTTGATGATATTTTAAAAAATATTTGAAATTTCTAAAGATTTTATATGGTTCCTAAAAACAAATCATGATTTTAGAGTAAAGCTTTTTTATCCTATAGAATTTGGGTGAATCATTCTAGAAAAAATGGAAATCAATGAATATTCTTTTGTAAAAAAAAAAAAAAAAGGAAAAGTAACCCATGGGAAAAAATTATCCCCTGAAGACTTCCCTACCCTCAAGATTTAAGGTTAATGGAGTTGCTACTAATTTTCCATTCTCATCAATTTTGCAATTGCAAAGAGCCCCATTCAATAATTATTTTATAGATAATGAACATGCCACAAGTTATACTTGAAACCAACTTAGTAGAGAGTATAGCATTCCTCCTCTCAACCATCTTTAAAGCTACACCTAATTAACATTATCTGTTGCATTGTGTTAAAAAAACCTATATAATTTAGTAAGACAATTAAGATAATGATGCACAATCGTATATGAGTTATAATTGCAATCGGGGTTTTGAAAAATCTCTACTTAAGATTCTATAGCAATGATTTGAGAACAATAAAAATTGATTTTTTTAATAACTTAAAAAACTTCTATTTCGATCTTGATTAAAGGTTTTTGAGATTGATGGATTAGATATAGACACTCTTACATTACCTTAGTCAATGTCAAGAAAAATGATATTTTCTCTTTAGAAAAGGGTTTGGTTGGGAAATTTATAGGAGCATGGTCGAACCCAAAGACATGGAAGGTTGGCTTCAAAAATATAGGCACAACATATAAAAAATATTGCATTCAAGTGCATATACAAAATGTGAGCTGAATATATGAAATAATAACTAAATGTAATAAAATAAAAATAAAATGGGTTCAAGAAATTTAGAAGTATTAGATTGCTAGGTTATTCAATCCTTCCATAAGAATGTCATTTGACACTAAGTTTATAAAAATTTAACAAAAGTACCCAAAGAAAAATAAAATAGAATTTACTAATTAAATCAAAATCAAATATCAATTTCATGAACCAACAAACTTAAAGAAAAATTCTTTAATCAAAAGCAACAACCCAATTAAAAAAACATTATTCATTATTTATTATAAATTAAATTTACAATCATGAGATAACCTCCCACATATATATAACTCCTAAACCCTCACCTCACTAAATCACTAAAAAAAATGTTAGTAGAAACTATTGGAATTAAATTCATGCTAAACATTTCTAATATAATTATCAAAACTCATTTAGTTAATGATATAGAAAATATCATAATGACAAGAGTAATATGCACACTAGAGTAACTCATGGCATAGGAAATGAAACTCCAAAATGTGATTGAACCAATGACTGAAGATTAAGTCCAAGCCTAGGTATGATTAGCATCCAAGGGTAACTAAACTATTGTGTGGGTGTGTCTACACTTGATCTACTCTAATACTAACCTTAAAATATAAATTTAAAGAACTAGCACTTAAGTAACTATACCAAGTGCTTAATATAATAGCATTTTAATTATTAGTTGAAGTAAATCCAGCGATACAAATAAAATTAATATACTTGAGCTAAATAAATAAAATATGGAAGAGATCTACAATAATATGCTTGAAAGTAAATTAAAAATATAACTAGAAATTGCCCCTAAATGTGCAAAGGTACACTGAAAGAATAAAATATTTGGGTAGAACATCTTGAAAAACTAAATCACTAAAAAAAAAAAAAAAAAAATTAACTAGGTTGAGCCTAGGCCAAGGCCAACCTTTCCATTGGTTGGAAGAATATTGATCCACCCACCATGGGATGCTTATCACCAAGATTGTGTGATGCTTTGGTCAAGCCAGGATGCCCCTTGGGAAGTTTAATTCCCCCATAGTGTCTTCCATTCATCAACCCTTCCCCATGAGGTTTGAACCCGTGACTTGGCAGTGACGAAACTAAAATTCTTATTTCTAATAGAATAAATACTATATAAAGAGTATTTGAAAAAAAAATATGATATATAAAATGTATCATTGCATGTATTATATTGGATTTGGCAAAGATTAGATTGTTGATCTGGCCTATGTGGGGGTTGGGTATTCCTAACCCTAATGGGAAAGGCTTGACTAGCCATAGGGTGAGCAACTTTACAGGACTCATTGACTCGGTGCCTAGTGTGTAGATCACCAGATGATCTATCTATTGCTAAGCTCTGCCAAGTTTTGACTCATTGACTCAGTGTCTGGTGTGTTGATCACCAGATGATCTATTTGTTTCTAAGCTACACTGAGTGTTGAAATAGGATGGAGGTAATCAATTTGACAAGGCAGGGTCCAAAAGAAACCTTTAAGCTAGGACACCTCACCCATCTAAAGCGTTGAACACCGATGCTCAAGATACTAGATGCAGGAGGATAGAAATCTTTCCAAATCCAGGAAAATAAAATGGCATTTTCTCCTAATGTCATCGTATATGGTATTCGAGACATGTGAAAATGAAATGCTCCTCAGATTCCACCTCCTACAAATAGCATAATTAGAAATCAGAGACCCGCGTATAAGTATATTTAGTTATATGCATGTTGCATCAATTGAATGCAAAATCAATGGGTAGAATCAAGTTGAACCAATCCAAACTGAACTGAAAAAGTATCATTCTCTAACTAGTTTCAATACCGATAACATTCATACAAATTTGATTGGTAGATGATTCTTGCAAATTCACTCAAATAAATGGGATTATTTTAGTGCGCTGGTATTGGTTGGATCCCTCAAAAGTTTACAAAAAAGCATAGAAATTGGCATGAACCATGAGTCGATTATAAAACCATGTGTGGTAATTGTAGCCTCCACTTTAAAAAACTTGAATTGTTTTACTCGGTAGCCTTGACTTTGGCACACTCAACAGAAAACTTGCATGTTAATTCTAATTCTCCATTCTTTTGGAGTGTAATGATTAAAACATTATAAGCGAGAAAATTTTCTACCAAACCATTTTACAACATTTCTGCATATGGTTTTAGAGCATCCCAAATATTTCCTTCTTTGTGGTGCCCCCATATTAGGGAGGTATAAGTAAAAACATCAAGCTTTAGATCACATTCAATCATATCTCTATAGAGGTGGATAGCCTTTTTCAAATCACCCTCTTTTCACTGTCCATAAATCATAGTGGTATAAGTAATATTGGGCTTACAAACATAGTGATTTATTATAACATAGTTTTTATATACATGTGTCTACAACATTACCATTGGTTTCTTTCTCTCTATATGTTATTTTTACCACTCTTATAAAAGATGTGCTTGCACTCCCACATTGTAGTCATACTGATTGTACTCTTATTTAGTCCCATTGGCCTACTTTTGAGGTCATTTGTTGGGCATTAACAAATTTGCTTACTTATACAATGATTTTAAGTTCATTGGTTTACGTTTTCATGTTCAGATTAAACGAAAAATAGTGACAGGTTTGATAGTCAACTATTGAGTTTTGTTATTTATTTTCCGCAATATGTTTATAAATTGTAGCATTTATTATTAAGAGTCATTTTGAGGTATCCTTTTAGTTTAGGTTGTCTAGTTTTCTGTAGGAATTATTGTACATTGTAGAATTTGTTTACCATGGAAGATTCAACACAACTAAGATAAGGTTCAAACACTTGAAGGTTGGTCCATTAACACCTCTCCAAATATGCATTATCCTCACCTAAAAAGGAAAATATTTTTGGAGGATCACATCACTTGATCCCTTGATACATTTCAATAAATACTTAAAAAGGAAAAAATTGAGTTGTATAATGTTGATTCTTAAATGGTTAAATTCAAACAAGGTAGCAAAAACTCTTCAATATTGACAAGAGGCTATCTCTATAGTCCAAAGATTTGTGTTCTATGTTTTCTCCATAAATCGAGCAATTTTCACTCTTGCTATCAGTAGAAAAATGGGAATTAAAATAGTTGAGGTATTTTTGAAATATTCTCTTGCAAAAAACCATGCTTCCTTAACAAGAAGAAAAAAGTAACAATTTTTTTGAATAAGTTAGGTCTACCTTTCTATGGCTTAAGAGATTCGAGAAACTCTAGCAAGGCCCTATTAAGCTTTTAGAAGACCTTAATTCTATATGTAACTTCACCAATTATATTCTTTGCTCTATATTTCTAAGATAAAATTATCCCCCATCATATGCCATATCTGGAAGAGTCCATTATCCAAATCTGATTATGGTATCCTAGATCAAATACAATCTAAAAGCAAGCAAACATAACTTGTATGAAATGGTGTTTAAACTAAGTCACGTCTCTTCCTTCTTCATTGAACTTGGCCCTTTCTTTGGCACCCGCAAGATGGTATGGAAATACCTTACAATGGCAATGTTATTTCATTTTTTGAAGGAAGATATGGATATTGGTAAATCCAATTACAAGTTTCTTTTACTTGTCATTGGAAACCATGTTATCATCACTAATTGTATTGGAATGTCCCAAACCAAACAAAAAAGTACAAATAACACTTGATCCTCTCAAATGACCAAATATTCAACTGCTCCTTGCCTTGTCAATAGAATGTGTCGAACCGAGGGATCCTTTAGGGATATTAAACAAAATGTGTGGAAACATGAGAAAACCTACAATATGTTACCAAGGCCACCAAACAAACAAATAATAACAATATGAAGTACCCCACCTTTGTTATATCCATTCCCCGCATAAGCATGATGATGGTTGGGGTGTTTGCAAAAAAGATGTTCAACCAATTATAGTAAGGAAATAGACCTCGATGATAATCCCCTGACCATGCTTACCCATTTTCCTTGTTACTTCCATGTTTAATGCTTCTTTGTTTGGTTAGCCTAGTGATTTCAAACCCTCCCAATATTTGAGGATCCTTTCGTAATTACATGTATATCCTTCTAAAAGATGTTTGTCTTAACATCAACTTCTAGGGATGTGCTTCCATACCATACTAATGTTATTGTGCCATATTTGTAATTGTTACTAAATTATGAGATCAATATTCTAAATCATAAATAAAAAAATGTCTTTATTTCCTCACATTTGGGTTGAACTGAGAAATAAGTGTGACAAAATAGTAGAAGGATAAAGCTTAGAAATCCTAATATTTGATCAATCTCAAAGCTCCAAGGTAAATAAAAATTCAAAGAAAATACACGATGATAAATTGTTGAGTTGTTGGTGACCATTAATCTTCTTAGGTGATTGGGACTGTGACTCCAAATAAACACCTTGCCATTAGTATTAAGGCTTGTATGGAATGTGCACGTTGTAAATCTCAAGGGAATGAAATGCAAGAAACTTTAGCCATATCTCACCCTTAAATGATTGGCACATTAGTGCTTCAACATAATTATATTGGTATCTAAAAGAACCCTTAATTATATAAGTAATATTGTCCAGCATAAAAGTATGTATCTAAAAGACTTCTTCAAATGAGACAAACCATAATACAAAGAAACAATGTATTTTTAACAATATAATCATTTCATTAAAATTCCATCCACAAAATGCAACGCATAATCTAGATTCTACCATGCCTATAAAATATGCAATGCTCTTTTAAATGCTTCACAACTCTTAATTGGGAAAATGTATATGGCTTCAACATGCCTTGCATTGCTAATAAAGTGATTGAAGATGTTGCTCAACAACGAATAACTAATGTTGTGAATAGCAAGGATATAGTGACAAAGACTTTGTCTTACATAGATTTGATATTATGACAATAAATCAGAGGGCATGGATTTCACAATGACATTTTAATTAAAACTAAAGCTTCGAAGAGAAAATGTGTTGTCTGACTCACAAAAAGAGGTCTTTTAATAGAAAAGTATGAAAAAAATAATATGCAATAATTTTTTGTCTGCTTGGGGTAACTCAGTTGACAATGGCCGCGGAAATGAAGTCTCACTGAACAGGAAGTCTTGGGTTCAAATATTGTGCTATACCGCTGATCGGGGTGAGAAGTTGGAGATGATGAAGATGTAGTCCTACCAAGCTTACAAAAAAAAAACAATATGTAATCCTTTTGAATATTTTTCTTCATCTAGTATTCAATGGTGTCATGGACTTGTGTTATGGATTGACACAGTTTTTACAAGCAGGTTTTACAAGTAGACACTTAACGTGCTCTCGGCATATCCTTATAACCCCAAAAGGGTGAAGACAATCCTTACTTTTAAAGAACCAATTTCTTTGTCCTTGTGCACTTCTACCGAGGTAAGTTGCTTCATTCAGTTGATAGGTACAAATTCCTCACCTAATTTTGGTATATATGGCCAGCTTAGCGTTGCACGGAGACATCACAATATTGACATATCATTTGAGACTAAGGTAGTTGGTGTTGGTGGTTAGGTTAGGGTATGGCCTTTGAAAATATTTAATATATCGACATACATTCAATTTATTGTAGCATCCATATAGTTTTTTGGGGCAACAATAGATTTCTTTATGTTTCTTGAGTCAAGGTATAAATTTTCAATTTTGACGACTTTTCATTTAGCATTTTCAATTTCTGCTTGACACCATCTTGCGCAACAACATTGAATGATTTTTGTATGAACTAGATTATTGTGTGCTTCATTATTATTAATCCTATAAAGGTAAATAGGGGTTTGACATTCAAAGTTGCAAGCATGATAACACCAGAGCCCATGATTAAAGGGATCCCTAAGAGACTACACGACTCAATCTAGCCCATGGGATCTGTTATCACTCAAAATTTTCCTTAGAAGTTATCAAAAGAAGGAAGAAACTAAGGTAACCACAAACTAATCTCTTAAGTATAGGCTCTAGCCAACCTATGACTCAAAGAGGGCTCTCTCTATATAATTTAGCTTTTTTTTTCTGGGATTTTAGGCTAGTTCTTAATGTTCATTGCGGTTTTGGTTTTGAATTGGAAGTTGGATGGTGGAATCCTTAAATAGATGGATATAATAATGTCTCTAGCTATTGGGCTATGGATTCAAAGAAGGGCAGCAGAACTAGGATTATATCATTAAAGGGAGTGTTCAATGGGCAAGCTAGCAGAGTGAAGCACAAGTTTTTAGGTCGAATGGGTGAAATGATCTTAACCAGGGTGAGAGAGCACTTAAGAATTCTCAAACCGAGATCAAAAGGAGTGATAGAGGATGATCATGATCAAAGGGCGGTTAAGAATCCTTAACTATAGACTAGAGGAAAACTACCTGAACTAAGGAGCAATCAAGAATTTCTTAACTTAGGTAATTTAGCAGAAAACATAAAAAATGCATAATAGTTAAAATAGAGTGTAGTGAAGAAAGTTCTAAGATATCATTCCATATTATAGAATTTAGATTTCAGATACATTTAAGATTATGGAAAAAACTTTTAAATAAAAGTAACAACACAAAAGAAGATACTTGTCTGTATTTCGCACTACACATTAATCCAGTGAAATGTTTTTGTTTTATTCAATAATCCAGCTTGTTGGTCCCAACAGTGATACAATAACTTATAGTCTTTGATCAAGAAAACTATAAAAATGTCTAATAATCCACCCTACATACCTCAAATTGTGAAGTATTTATACAAAAAATTATTACAAATATCTCAAACTGATTTGAGATTAAACTTAGGAAATACAAATATCTTCTTTCAAGAAGATAGAGACAGATAATGAATTGTTTCTTGTTGTCCCTTTTTATTTGGTACTGATGGCTATTATGGTTGGATTTGTAGCCCTTTATGTTGGCTTGCAGTTGTGGAGTTTCACGTTGGAGTCTTATTTACTTTCATCTTTCAACTGATACTCTTTCACCCTGATACTCTTTGACCCTGGTGTGTTGTTTTTACCTGTTTTACCTGGCTGTTCTATTTTTATTGTGTAGTAAATTTATCCGAGTAAATCTATCATTGTCTCCCACCATTCTGCATCTGGTAATTTCACATTCACCATTCTCATATAGATTTCATCATCTTCAGTATACTTGGAAAAATTGGGCTTGGTGAGGGACAAATGTTTTACCTCATGCTCAAGGAAAAACAAGTTCTCAAATGTGTCATATAACACTTTCCCTGTTGGCAGGGATTTTATGGATGAAGAACTAGCTTATTCCTTAGCCAATTTTCTGAGTCTATCACCATAGTCCAACTATGTCATGAGTTTTTCATTAATAACCATAGGACTGGGTAGACCTTTCTCCCTCAAAATCTGGAATTTAGCCATGAACCTACCAATGGCTACCTGCATATTGTGGCACTTTTCTTCCAAATTATTCATAAGGCTCCTTTTGGAAAGGAACTTCCTTATTTCTAAAATGGTAGCAGTATTATCTTCTATATTTAACTCATGGAGCTCATATCCATTCTTACTGTTGAGGAAGTGGATGAGTCTATTTGCATCTTCTAGCTTATCTCCCAACTCCTCCTTCACTTTCTGGATAGCTTTTGTAGCTATCTTTACTAGATCTGTTTGTTCAAAAAAAACTTGGTTTGTCCAAGTGGTTTCTCTAGTGTTAAATCCTTCTCTAGGATTTTGATTCTCTCACCCATTCTCTGGGGCTTTTGTGCTTTTTCTTTCTACTTCAATTGGGCAAGTTTGTATTATGTTTCCAAACTTGCAACCTTTTCTCTTAACCTTTTCATTTCAGTAGCCTGGATAGACATCTCTTCCATGGCTTTGACTAGTTCTACTGCTTTCTCTCCTGATGCACCTATTGCTGATGTAGACTATGTTGTTGCAGGCAAGGATGTTGCAAATGGAGCTGTAGGCGCCAAAGATGCTACTAGTGTGGATGGAACTACTCTGGAGACTGTGGGGATAACATTTGTTGAAGAAGTGGCCACATCTACTTATTTTAATTGGATCAAGGCATCCAATTCCTTTTTAGTCTCTTTTAGTTGACCGTTCAATTTTAAGACCAAGTCCATGAGTTCTTCATGCCCCTGTTGGTCTTCTAGGACTTCCAATGTTTGTGGGTGTTGCAGCTGAGGTATTTTTAGTTGTTTCTTCAATGCAGCTATGTCATCATTCTTATTTTTAATAAGTTTTTATGTAGCTTTTATATCCTTGGGATCGTGTCCCAATTCAATCACTAAGTCCTCTAAGGACTTGATCCTTGTGTCCTTGGCTTGTGAGGAGGCCTTCTCTAACTAGAATTATGTTGAGAAGTTGTTTAAAGAGTTCTATAGATGATGGTCATTTATGGCTTTACCTATCAGGGTGGAGTATATCATCTCTCCAACTTGTTTTTGTAGTTCAATTTGGTCTATGGGATGAATATCCCTTGCTAACACTTCAAAATCTACCCTTTTGAAATCTGGTGTTGTCTTTGGCTGCTAGGTTGTAGGCTTAACAAAATTCATCTGCATCTTTCCCTCTTTCATGTCAAAGGCTAACATTAGCCTTGTTTGATTGGTGGGAGTTAGCTTCAGGTATTGTGCATATGTTTGGGCCTTAAGCCTCTCATTTATATCTTTTATTTCTTTATATCTTTCCTTGATATCTTGGTCTTTGTCAACAGGCATTCTAAAGGAAGATACTTCAACACTGAGTTGCCTTTCCAACATCTGAGTTTGTGATGTGGAAGGCTCTTGCATGCCTCCAGATGGAGTGGTAGGCCTACCTCTTTCTGCTCCTGTATTTGTGACCTCAACTGAGTCTTCAGTATGCTCTTGCTCAGAGGTTAGATTTGGTCTTTGCCTCTTGTTTGATTCCTGCTGCAAATCAGAGGTGGTCATTCTTGAAGTGGAAGCCCCTTCTCTATTTTTTTTGGGGATCTTCTCCTCATTTTGAGAAGTTTGCATGACTAGAGGGCTACTCATGGTTCTTTATAGTTCTTCTGGTACCTGCATAAAAGAGCTATCATCAAGCTGGTTTTCTAAATCAATTAGAGCATTCTCTACGTCTACTCTGATGTTGTCTTGGTATAATAGGTTACCCTCCACCCATTCTCTTTGATTTGCATATGCTTCTATTTCAGGTATGGGATCGTGGATGAAAGGTCCTAACTTGACCTTTTCTCTCCTCTTTGTGATGAATTCCAAAGGATCATATCTCCATATAAAACTCCTTTGGAACTTCATTCTCTACAAAATTAGGTCTTCTTCTTTGCTTGCCTCCCTAGAGTTTCATATGAAGGGACCTAGTTGGTCTTTTATTTTGAAATTTGCCTTCTTCTTGGCATTGATGAAGTTTAATTCATTTGCATTGATGATTTGTCTATAGTATTCTAATGCAAACAACCTCATTGGGAGGTATCTTGGTAGCTTGTATGGTGTCAGGATGCAACCATAGATTCTGATTTCTGTATGGTTTTGGTAAAGGTACCAGTCACCCACTTTGGTCTATTTAGACAATTGAAGGACTCTCTTTATTTATGGACTAATTCTAGGAGGAGGGCTTCCAGTTAAAATTGTCATGACTAGGTGTACAAATAAATCAAAAAAATCAGAATAAGAGTATGGAGACTGAGATTGGTGGATCGATGGGGTCCAAAAAATGACTGACATGGGTTGACCTTTGGTGTCCAACTTCTGAAGGGTGAATGGGAACTTACCAGGTTGGTAATATAAGAACATGTGGTATAAATCTGAGGAGTACTTGAAAACCCTTTCATTGTTCATTATAAGGAATTTCTCATTCATCCTATCAGCTATAAATTGGGCATAGTCATAAATGACAGTAGGAGGTTGTGCTGGAGTGTAGATGTACATGAAGGTAAGGATTAACTCATCAATGTATTTACTAGTGGTGTACCCCAAAATGCAGGATATCATGGCTACAATATTCTGGCCCTGTGGGGAAAAAATAGCAGCTACATATGGGGGGGAGTCCTTAGGGATGTGTCTCTCTTCTTTGATGAAGGTTTGGAATAGTTGGGCCAATTTTACAAAGATAATTTTGGGGTATAGGTCCAACAGGTCTCAAATTAAGAGTGGGGTTAGGCTGGGTCCTAGTTGGAGCTGCAGCATTTCATTAATAGACTCATCAGTGATGGTGAAAAGGACCTTCTAGTCATGAGACATGATAGTTCTATGACTGGGGGCGTAGCAGGAATAGCACATATGAACAATATCAGGAAAAATGTGGACTTAGGGGAACTGGTACTTGGGAAAATTTGACTCCCAAAGGCCAATTTCATTAGCATGGTTCAAGAACTTGTCCCTGCTTTGGCAATGTACTTTGAGTGGGGACTCTTAGTTTGAGGTATCGTTTATTTGGAAAGCTTTATCAGCTAAAGGAATATGGTCCAGGTCTAAGTGAGGTGTAGTGATGGGCCTTTCATCCATTGCAATTGGGGCAGCCATACTCAGTTCTTATGGATTTGAGTATGGGGGGTGATTTAGAGTTTTTAGGGAAATGGAGGTTTTGCAGTTGTTTATGGCTCACAGTGTTAAAATTTAAGTAAATTTAATCTTTTTTACTTAACTAACAGTGTCACGAGGGTGAATTGACTCTAAATTTGATAATGGAGTTGCAATTCCATGGTTAAAAACCTGGAATTGGGTGGAATTGACTGTAAATGGTGGTTGAAGGTGGTTGCATAGGTTCGTATGGTACTGGTACGAACTGATGAACGAGCTAGGATGTCTGCAGCATCCATGGAGCAATGGCAGAGGTTTGTGAGCAATTTGGTTGTTTCTAGGGGTTGTAATGACTTTCTGAGTTCTCAAAGGTAAATGCGCGAAAAGAGTGAAAAGAGGGGTAATTAGGATTTTATAGGAAAAACGGTTAATTTTGGCGGGTTCACTAATTGATGAATAGTGACGGTTTTCTGTTAGAAGGGGGAAGTGGTTTGGGAGGTCCATCGCACTTCTTTTGTGGTGCGGGTGGTATTCAGGGGGGGTCGCATTCCATTCACCATTTTCCACGTAGCGTCGAGGGTCAGGGGGTAAATCGCCTTATCCGGCAGGTAAAAGGCAGATGTCAGGCCGGCCCGATACTCTTATGGGGCATTCAATGAGGAGGAGGGATGATCAACGATGATCAGGAGATGGGAGTTGCGCGGGGGTGAATGATGGGATTTAATGGGGGGCTTAGGGATTTAATTGAGGTGGTTTCGAGATTATTTTAAGGACTAATCCAGGTTTAGGGGATCAGGCTAGACTGTAATGAGGGATTAGGGACTGAGGGTGGGGTTTTAATGTTTTTTGTGGGATAAGGGGTAGTAACTTAGTTTATAATTAAACTAAGTGGTGGGCTTAATTTATATGAGGGAGTTAAATATATATGGGACAATAGGTTTTTCATGATTTTTATATATTTAAATAAAAAGTTAATATGAAGTGAAATGAGCAGAAGGGGTATTGTGCTTAGGTGTATGAAATGTTATGCATGTTCCATGCCCTTAGTACTTTAGGATAAATGTATTTGGTGGGTTTTTGTACATAAAACATGTTTGTAAAGGGGTTTTCCTAGGCAAGAGAACTTACCTTAGGAAAAGGGGTTTTCTGAGGGGGATGAATGAATCATTATGAAATTTAACACCTTTCCTTCTTAAGTCATCAAGCCAAGGGTCCAGTCCAACCAGAAGTCAGAGAAATGCTCTGAGCCTTTTTGACTTAAAAACTATAGGTATTAATATTTTTATTATGGAAGGGAAGTTAGTGAGTGTCATAGGGGTTAAAATGAATGAGGGGATGTTAAGTAAACCAAATTGTGAACCATTACTTTTGTTTTGTTTACTACTTATGCATATTTAATTGATGCATTAGGAACAATGACATAAGTTATTTTTGTATCAAATGACATGATGTTTCTGCAACCTTTCTACTACTTACCCACATACTCATCCTACCATTTTTTCTTCACTTTATTTGGGTGCATTAAGGCTAGCAAACCCTTATCAATCTTTTTCTTTTCTTTACAAAATAAACTATCTAATTCTAACCTTATATCCTCCAAGGGTTTAGATTAAACTGATGAGCATTCACTCTACCTATCTCATGATCTGCCAAGATTACACTATTTGGTCATATTTATTCACTATCCATAAACATAAAATTCAAAGTATGAAATAGCCAAGTTTAAACATTTTGACTATCATGGCTGGTGGCATAAGTAACAAGCTCCACACAATCATTTATTATGCATAAAAAGTAAATAATAGTGGCATTTTGACTTGCACACTTTCATGGTCTCTTTTTGTCTTTTGGGGTTCATATATTTCATTTTTTGATCTATTTTCATTCTTTTTGTACTTTGATTATTCTTTTAGGACATACCCTCTTTTAAAAAAAAAAAAAAAAAAAAATTAATTAATATGGAAAACATTTGCAGAAAGCAAAGGTATCTACAATATTACAAGGCTTAACCTTAGTAATTCAAAATTATGATTCCTATTGGTATAGGAACCTAATAGTGGCTCCACTTGAGGATGGCATTTCCTGTTGAAATGTCAAGAACTTTGTAGATAAGTAGCCTTTGAATTGATGTTGATGTTACCTTGCAAGATTATCCTCTATGCCTTTGCATTATTGATACTTATGACAATAAATCCTTAAAGCTTAGGGCCTTCTCTTTGGGCTTCAACTTTAACAATTACCATCCAATCCACACTAAAAGTTTTGAAGAAAAATGAAATATGTGCAATGGGAAGTAAAAATCAGTAGTTAGGTTAAAAATAGTGTTTGAGCATTTGCCCATTCACTGCTCCAACTTTTGCTTCTGTATCATCCATTTCTCTTAAAAAGAAAGCATTATTACCTCTAAAAGCATAAATGACATATGATCCTTTCCATAGGAAATCAAATTTCCCATGTTTACCTTTATCTTCCCTCCTTGAATCCCATTTTAGGACTTTGTCACCAAGTTAGAAATCTTCAACCTTGGTTCTCTTATCAAAAATCTTTTTAATCCTTTCCTGCACAACCTGAGATCTGATGTATTCCTCATCCCTGGCTTGTTGAAGATGTATTGTTTGGTTTATTTTTTCTTTGGATACTATTTGGTTCAACTTGCAATTCTTGAAGCAACTTCATCACTGGTGTTCCCAAGGAGGATGGAAAAACAACTTCCATCCCATAAACTAGTTGGTAGGGAGAGGTGCCAATTGATTTCTTAGTGATAAGTCTGTCTGCCCATAAGGCATTGACTAGCTTTTTATTCCATGTTTTCTTATTATCCTCTAACAACTTTTTGATGATATTCACCAGAATTTTGTTTGAGGATTCTGCGAGTCCATTTCCTTTAGGATAATAGGTTGTGGAATGGCCCAGAGTTATATGATACTTGTTGCAGAATTCTATCATTCTTTTGGATTTAAAGGTTGTTGCATTATCAGCAATGAGCTTAATTGGAAATCCAAATCTTGATAGAATGTTGGTTTCAAAGAAGGTTATGATAATTGTGTCAGTGGCTTGCCTTGAAGGTATGGCCTTTATCCATTTTGTGAAATAGTCTGTGGCAGTGAGGATCCATTTGTGTTGGGCAGAGGAAGGTGGGTGAATTTCACCAATGAAGTCTAAACCTCATTGTAGAAAAGGTGTTTCAAAAGAGATTGGCTTGAGGGGTAAAGGTAGAAGCTTTTTCTTTCCCTCAAAAATTTGACATTTGTGACAGGAGGTCACATGTTTTTATACATCAGAAAACAAAGTAGGCCAGTAGAAACCGACTCTAAGAATATTATCAGCAGTGGTTTTCCATTAAAGGTGTCCTCCACAGTCACCTACATGAAACTCTTGTAATGCTTTGTCATATTCATCTTTTAATAAATAGTTGAGAAGAATACCTTCATGATTTCTCCAAAACAAAGCATTGTCTAATATACAAAATTTTAAGGATTTCATCTTTAAAAATCTGCTTTTGGTCTTAGAGAATGCAGGAGGAGCTTGTAAATTCAATAAAACATAAATGATATCAGCATACCATGGTGATTCAATAAAGGCCTGGTTGATTAGTGGAGTCATCATCTCCTCTTCATTATCTATATGTGCAATAAAGTTTATATCCAAGGCCTGACAGTTTGATTCAGCCATAAGCTTGGCTAAACCTTGGCCCCTTGATTAACTTAGTGGTTTGATTTCTATGTCATAATCTAGAATGATAGCAATCCATTTTCCCCTCTTTCCATCTAGACCACCCTAAGTTAGGATGTCTTTGACTACTGAATTAGGAACTGTTGTGGTGAAAACACAACCCCCCCATTATTGACTTGCTCAACTCAAATAATGGGGACCCTTTCTATAAAAATTTTGGCTAAACGTCTTTTTGGATTTTTATTTAGTTGATTGCCCTACACTTTTGTTAATTTTTTATTTTCTTTGGATTCTTGTTTTAATTGCTTTGTTAGAATCGATTTTTTTTATAAGCTTCCCATTGACGCTTGTTTCGCCTCATTTGGTCAACTGGTTTGAAAATGGCACTCCTTTGAAAGTCTGATTATTTATATAGCCTGGGTTAAAAATGCATAAAATGTACAATATTGCATTTTGTAAATAAATTAGTTCAATAACGCATTCATTTTAAATATTAATGCATAGCGAGTTTTTACTAACATTTTTCCATTTTTACTTATACAGCCAAATCATGAATTATCGGGATTTTAAGAAATTTACTCCAATTTCCAAATCAATCACTAATCTTAAAAAATCCATATTATCCAAATGGTTGTAGTTTATTTTTTTATTTTTTATTTATTTTCCAAGTGGTTGTAGTTTAGAAACTAAAATTCATAAAATAAAACCAAAACTAGAATTGATATTTAATGTTAAATTTTAAATTAATTAAATTAATTAATATATAATTAATTTAATTAAAATAAAATTTAATACATAAAAATATAAAAAAAATATATATAATAATAAATTCTTTCAATCGCATCGGAGATTTTAAATCACATCAGAGGCTTTGATCGCATCGGAGGTTTCATATGTGACAAGTTTAATGAACCCCGACACCTCCCCCTCCCGATGCCGATCACCGATTAAACAAAAGTTTTTTTTTATATCACATCGGAGATAAATTGTTTATCGCATTGGGACTTTTAAATGAGCACATTTCTTAAGACCCCGATAAGCCCTCTCAACGCCGATATGCCGACTGTGAAAAGGGCATGAGGCATTAACTTGTTTTGGGTTAGTATAGTTTAATAAATTTACTCGTACGTATGAGTAATATGGAATAGGTATGTAGTAAATAAAGGTAGTATAAGGTAGTTTGTTTTTATTTAAATTTTTATTTATTATTTTAAAAAATTAATATTTAAATAATAAATTTTAAAATAATTAATTAAATTAAAAATATTATTTATATTAATTAGTTTATAAATAGTTAATATTTTAGTTAATTAGATATTAATTAATACATAGTTTGTTAATTAATTAGTTTAATTCATAATTCATAATTACATTAAAATTCTAATTTAGGGTTAAATTTTTAATTTAAAATTTTGATTTTTAGCCGAGCTACAGAATTTCCATATTTATGCTAGATTTGATCCATCAACTTTGGAAGCTCATAGATTGAGTTTTACTTGGCCAAATGAGGCCGGGACGGCTCATTGGAAAGATAAAATCAAGGAGAATATTTCTGAGGAGGTTTCACTAACATATTTGGTCATTTATTGGGTCGAAAATCATGCGTAAGATCAAGCTCCGAATTTCTAAAACAAAATCAATTTTCTGAGTTATTTTCTTCATTTTCATTTGTTCAAAACCTCTTCTAATTGCAAATCCATTGGTTAATAATATATTTGACAAATTAAACCACCCCAAACATCAATAGAGAGCTTATATTTTATTTTCAATTATTTATTTAAATAGAATTTCATTGGATTTGATTTAATTGCCAAAAATGAGATTTTGATTGCATCTTAATTTATTTTGATTTCTTTTTGCAGGAAAACAGTGGAAGAAATATGGAGAAAATGATCTCAATCAATGAGAATGCTCCAGCAATTGAAGATTAGAATTTTGAGCAAGTAAAATTGGATTTAGCAGATTTCTCTTCAAAAAACTCTTCTCTCAAGAATTCCTTCACAAATATTATAAATAACAGATTGCAGAATGGAATAAGGGCTGCTCTCCTCTGCAATTTTAGACTTCTAAAAGCACTACTGTAATAGAAATTTAGAGTTGTAGGAGGGAGGAGAGAAAATCTCAGATCTGGGAATTATTGAGGATTTTTCCTTTGTATCTTGAATTATGTATGAGGGGCAGAGTTTGCACTATTGTGGCTCTAGTTTTGAAGGCAGAAGTTTAAGCAATGTAAAGGACTATTGGAGACCAAGATCAGAGAAATGGATGCAATAAATTGGTATTTTTAATACTATTGTTTCAAATATCAGTTTCATTTTTATGGTAACAAGAATGTCTCATTTTATTCATGTTTGTGCACTATTGCAATATGGGTAATTTGTCTCAATATTGTTATTATGTATCTCTGCTCTTATGAATTAAAATCTGATTTCTGAGTAACTATTTACTCATAAATCTGTCTTATAAAACTGATTTATTGAATGGTAATGTGTTGTGAACTATTTCCACATGTCATTATTCAATTATTGGATTGACTGATCTGATAATCAATATCATCTTTGTGAACTACTTCCTGAGTGTCGTTGGTTTATTATTTTAGTTAATAGGTCTCAATAGGATGTGTTTTGATATCCATAATATCAGTTAATTGAACTAATTCATTAACTTGATATTCATTATAAACAAGACATATTTAAATCTAAATACTTTAATTATCTTGCTCTTAGTTGGGTTAGATCTATATCTGCCTAATTAATATAGGACTTAGATTAGTTTCTTTTGCTTGCATCATAGAATAAGCTTGCATTTAGAGTAAATTCTACATTCTTTTAAGTGCTCTCCTCAAAGAGGCAAAACTTTAGTTGTGGCTTGGCTGAACCCAAATCAGCTTAAGGGTCATTCTCTTGCCTGATTAGCAAGAAGAAGTGATCTGATATCCCTGTCTATTGGTAGGTAAAGATACATCATAAACCAATAGCAATAGAGAGAAGGTAACTGGACCTAGTTAAACCAGTCGGAGCCACCACACGAAACGGAAAAGGAGCTGCTTTAAGGTCCGGACCGGGTGGTTATCCCCCATTGTTGTTGCAGCGATTTTCGAGGCATCAACATTTTTGGCGCTAGAAGGAGGGCCTGAGACTTTTTCTCTATTGGAGTCTTTTCAATTTTAATATTTTATTTATTGTGATGGCTCCTCTTAAACTTCCAATTTGGAGTTGTATCCATGGACGTTCATCTTCCAATACTCCACCTGAAGTGGTAAGACTCTTGTCTCAGGTAAAGTTCAATGGTAAGAGAAATTCTTCTGCTTTTGATCATGTCTTTCAATTTATTCAAAATGTTTCAGATTATGATTTTCAAGAAATTGATGAAGGCATCTTATGCAGAATTTTTACTCTCACATTTGCGGCAAAAGCCAGAAACTGGTGTAAAACTCTTCCAGTTGCTTCAATCCACAGCTAGGATCAATTTGTTTCAATTTTCATTTGTAAATTTGACGGCTACGATTATGAACAAGTATGTGAGGAAATTGAATATCTACGAAGGTTTGAAAATGAATCTGTTAATGATTTTAATATTCGATTTCATCTGAATTGCTTAAGATTTAAAGATGAAGATAAACCTACGAAAGAAGAATCATTAGATTGGTTTGAATATATTTGTTCTCTTCCAACCATTCTCAATCCATATGAAATTAATTCAAGCTTTGTTCCATCCCCTTCCAATATAAATGAGAATCCAAATTTGGATGTGCAAATAAATTGTGATGAAGTGGTTTCACAAAGCTTAGAAGATATTTCTAATCAAATGCAAGAAGACAACAACAGCAATTTTGGAGAAAGAGCTGCCTTGGAATCTGAAAATTAATCTACGGTCAATTCAGAAAATCAGATCGCAAATCAGCAAGTACAAGCAGCAATCAAAGTAAATAAAATGCAAACTGCTGTACAAATTTCTGAATTTCTCCATGATGAGCAAATGCCAAAATCACAGCAGCAAAGTAGCCTTCTTCAAGAAAGTATGAGTACATAAAGAAATGATTTAGAATCTAAAAGTTACAATGAGCATAATGCACAAGAGTTCTCAAACAGAGACAGTTTTAAATGCGTTGTTTCAGGTTTACATTTTTCCCTTTATCCTGATATTTTTAATGATGGTAATTTTTCCCCTCTTGGTATTAATGATATTTCAGAAATTAAAGAGGATGATTTAAATGAATTACCAAAAAAATTTTATCAAGATAAAGAAACAATTGTTGATCTTTCTTTTACCATTAATGAACATGAAATTCTTGTTCCTCCTTGTTTTGATATATTGGATAAGATCAAAGGGAATTCTAGAGAATCTTGTGAGGTCATTTATGATAATTACTTTGATATTGACAACGTTGATTTCAATTTTTCTGAAGAAAATCCTCATGATAAAATTCAAATAACATCTGAGGATGAGGAACATTTCAATTTAGAAATTATTCCAACCTATCTTCATTTTAGAGTAACAAATTATCTTCATGATTTCATTATTCGAGAAAACTTTCCAATTTATGATTCGTATTGTGATCAAGCTCTCATTCCTACTCATAATCATAATTAGTTTTCTAGTTCACAAGTTGAAATTCGAAATTACTCAAATTCCATAATTTTGGCCAATCCTTGTGAAAAATAAATCATTTCAAAACAATCTCAATTGTGTTGTAACATTAGTTGTAAAAATAGTGATTTGATTTTAGTTTTTCTTTCACACTTATTTTGTTTAAATTTAGATTTATTTTTTGATTTTATTTTTCAGAATTTTAACACTTTATGCTACCATATTGAGCACTTTACTGTCAAACACTCAATTGATGAATTACTTTATTGGGAAATTGAAGTTTCATGCTATAACCATAAATATCAAAAGTTGTTAACATGTCAATATCAATTGATATTCATTTCTTATCAAAAGTTTCTATTTCCTCAAAGACAATCTCAACTAGAGGATATATTTTTACAATCTGGTCAGCATTCTAGTTCAATTAATAATTTTCAATTGTATTTAATAGATTTCCATTCATTTTTCATTAATTCATTTGAAAAATATTTGGAAACTTTTTCTTCAAGGAAAATTGTCAATGATTTAACATTTATAGATAATACTAACAATTCTTTCCAGGCCTTTGAATTTAAAAGCTCATCTTCACAATCTGGCCTGTTATCTCTCCCCTTGAACATTGCTCAATCTTTAATAGAAATCCATCCAGATTTCTATGATCTAATTGGTATTCAATTGGAAAGAAAATTTCAAGAAAAAGAGATTTTAATTAAGTTTCTAACAATAACTGTACATTCTGATTTCATATTTATTTTCCTCAGTTTAGTTAGATTTGTATGTTTATTACTAACATTCGAACTGTACATATATGCGGGAATAAAAATGAGAGAATGGTTACACTGGAAATATGACTATACCTAGTCATTTTCACGTATATGGTTAGAATAGGAGTAGAATTAGTTTAGTTAGTTTGTTTTATGTAGTTAATTTATTTTTAATAGTTCTGTAGATTAAAGAATAAAACAAAGCAATCAGCCATTTTCATACAGTTCAGTGAAATCATTTTCTCCTTATCAGAAAGTTTTAATTATTGTTTTTCTTTCTAAATTTCTTGCAGCAATACCTCTACTCTGCCTATTTTGAATAATGTCTTGGTTAAATTTAATTGAAGTTGCACTTGGCATCAATCACCTCAAAGCCACTTTTCTTCATTTCGGGATTTCCTTCTAGGATTTTCTTTTAAAATTTATATGGTAAGGATTTGAGGATATAAAAGCTTCATGATCCCATTATCCCATGAAATGTATGACTATCTATGATAAACTTAATTTTGACTCAATTATTATTAGTCAGTCTAACCTTTCGTGGTAATCATATGAAGTTCATATTATCTCCCTCGAAATTTGCTAAGCTGACCTTAATGATGTCCATTTTGTTGTGTGCACACATTCAGATCTGTTTTAACATTTTTCCACAATTAGTGGCTCTATCCCATTCTAATCTTTAATTTATTATTTGATGTTGCAATACGCATCATATTTATTTACTAAAGGTATTATTGAACAGTCGCTATAACAATACGGATTCTTCTCAAGTTATTCAGAATAAGCAGAGATAATAAATTGTTGTTTCAATTCAAAAGGGGAGCCCTTTTTTTTAAATTTATTTATGGTAAATTTTATATTTCCTGAACATGAATAAACAAATTTTATTTAGGCTGATTGCACACTTAGATTTAGAATAAATGATGAGATGATTTTGAACAAAGTCAAAATTTTGATAAATCAAAGGAAGAATTTGAAGATTCATAAGGTAAAATCTGTAGACAATTTCCTTCCAGGTACGCATTCACAAGTTCGCTCATCTCTTATCAGTTTCTCTTTCCTTAGTTTATTTTTGATTTGTGTTCTTTTTTATTTACAGGTTTTCACTTGTTTTCAAAAACTTGAAGTAAGCAGTAAACCCATTTCAAATTTGCAACAGGGTCAGGGAAATTTTACTTTTGATTCATTAGAATTTAAGCATTTTTAACTTTGCTTTTATTCATTTAGAAAACCTAATTGAAATTTCAAGGAATATCATAAGACCATTCGCATCATAAGATTTCATCGGAAGTAGTTATTAGCATTTCTTTTGATAACAAATTGTTTAATAAAAGATCTCCGATGTATTACTTTGCTCATATTTCATATCGCATTTCGCATATCAGAGGTTTACGGTTGAATATACTTCCATTATCATGAAACGCCGATCTCCAATAAATGGCTTTACCGATATTGCGATGACCACATAATTCCAGACCCGATATGAAATTCAAATCAAATTCATAAAAAATATCGCGTCCGTTCAATCGCAATAATGGTAGGGGCATAACTTTAAAAGGACCGATGTCTCGGATCCGATATGTTATCAAATTTTCATCATAAAATTATCGGGTCCACTCTTCATCGCATATCGGCATATTGAGAATTGTTATATCGTGCGCTTAAGATTTCTGATCGCGATCGCCGATTAGCCACGTCATCGGGTGCTTAAGTTTGCCAATCGCCGATTAGTTATGATATCCATCGCATCGCCCATATTGCAGTCGCTTCATCACATTTTTATGGCCATATCACTATTCTAAATTTGCAATATGCAAAATACAAATCGCGAGATGCGATGTGCGATATAAGAATTGCAACATGACTGTCCCCGATTCGCAATATAACAACTCTTCAATAGTGTGATCACTACATCTCATCACACATATTTTCTTTCATGATCTCATATTTGCAATTTGATATTTCAACCACCGATGCAATAGCTTCCAATGCATGCCTTTGAGCCATTAACATTTAATCGATATGTGGCATAGCAACAAAAGTGAAGTCTTGCAAATTAAACTTGAAGCATGGTAAAGAAACATGTTATGTGAATCATTCGATACGGCGATGTGTTATTTTAAAAGTGAGCTTGGGTAACCGCTAAAAAAAAAAAAAAAAACAAACAAACAAACAAACAAACAATTGTTGACAAAATTGTAGCATACAAAAATTATTTCAATTTCTCATACATTTTAGTTTTAAATATATAATTCCATAATTAAAAATGGAATTCAAGACCTCTCTATTTTCATATTTAAATTTTATTATTGTGGATTTGGTCTTGGTTCTAGATAATTTAAAATCATGGAGTTTATATGAAACTTTTAATATTTTGAGAAACATTCGTTACTGCAAATTCTCATTCTCATTTCTGATGCATTTGTTTTAATTTCAACTCCCCTGAGCACAAAGCATTCCATTTTTACATTTTACTGCTTGCTTTAGTTTAAATAGAATAAATAATGATATTGGGTTACAAGATTTTGGTTAGTTTGACTTCTTCATGTTTTTAATGTTAATTAAAATAAGAAGTCAGCTAGTTTGGAGAAATTGATACCTTTCAGGTAAGATCAAAAGCAATTATCCAATGGTAAAATTCATATGCCCACTTTCATTAATTTCCATTTCATTACTTTAGTTCCAGTTTTGTTTTTCTGATATTTAAATCTGTTTTGTAGCTCTTCATAAAAAACTTCCAACCTTCTGCCGGATCATATTTTCGAAGTCCTATACTCTTCTCTTGGATTTGTTTCAAGAAGCAACGATAATCTTCGTCAAAACAGCGACACCAGGAAGTTTCTGAACCTTTAGTTTGTTTCTTTAAGCATTCCTTTTATTAGAAAATGACCAAGATCATGCTTTGAAACAAGAAGATTGATATCAAACAGAAAGTTTTCATTGTGGCTGAATTTTATCGTCACTACTATCCAAAAGGCCTAAAGCATTTACAACCCTGCAAGGTATGATTTTTCTAAATCTCGACATAAGAAGAAATGATTACGCGATTACTTTCTTCTTCTTCATATTGTTGAGACATTGGTATAAACATTCTTGTTTGAGTTTATCTTTCGAAACTGGGATTTTCCTTTCCATTTTTAAGATTTCTTCGTTTTTATTTTTGTTTACTGATTTCTTTCTCATTTTAGCATAAGAATTCTTTTCAAATGGTTTTCAGTTTTGATTTTGGTGATTATGCCATAATTTATATGGAAGACCTACTCGTTACCTAACAATGGTCAGCATACATGGAGAAAAATAGTTAATAGTCACCTATTAGCTTTTTCTTAATTCTCTTGGTAAAGTTTGATTTTATTATAATAAAGGTAGACATACTTAAGGAAGAGATTACCAATTTAGAGAAGTTGACAAAGTATTATAAAATCTGAAGAAATTATTTTTCATAAAATTGTAATCATTTTGAGATTTCAATATTTTATTAAGATCTTTCAAAGTTTTATTATCAGTCAAGAAAAGTTATTTATAACCAAGTAAAGACATTTTACAACAAAGCACCTTTAACTCTGAAATTGTCATTCTTAACTCTTAAGGAGACAATGAGTCTCTCTATCCCAAAGAGTCTTATTTTTCTAGAATGTAATCCAAAAATATATTTAAACTTAAAAAGTAAGAGGCCTCATCATGAGCCAGCTTACCATGATAAGAGGGGAAAAAATATGCTGACATTACCAACACTGCTAAACAAACCAGGGTAATGGCTTATGATTGCCAACAATTATAAGACAAGGGTCTCATCACGGCCAACTTGGTTCAGTCCAAATTATAAACCAGTTGAATAATGGCATTTTACCAACTCTCTCGCCACCCAACTAGGACAATGGCTTTTTAAGATTAAAAAAAAAAAAAAAAAAAAAAAAAAAAAAAAAAAAAAAAAAAAAAAAAACAACCAACATTATATATATATATATATGTCAATAATTTTTAAAGAGATGGGATTCTGAATCATTGATGATTAAAAGGTAACCCTGTCGAGACTATAGATGTTTGCTGGTAGCAGTGGCTCTACCTATGACAAATGAGTATATTTTAAAAGATAAGATGTAAAGTGACCCCTGCTTTATCTCTACAACTAATTAAGGACTAATATAGAGTTTTGAAATATTTTAATTTTTGAGGAAATTTAAGAAAAATTATAGTTAGATGATTCTAGCGTTTATTCACATTCATGAACCTAGTCGAATATTTCAAACATAATTTTCTCTTCTTTAATTATTTTTACTTTAATTTTCGGAAAATCTCATTCATATCAAATAGAGATAACTGGTTCTTCTCCCGTGTGTCGCCATTGTTGCGGTGAAAACACAACCAACCCATTATTGACTTGCTCAACTCAAATAATGGGGACCCTTTCTATAAATTTTTTGGCTAAACACCTTTTTGGATTTTTATTTAGTTGATTGCCCTACGCTTTCATTAATTTTTCATTTTCTTTGGATTCTTGTTTTGATTGCTTTGTTAAAATCGATTTTTTATAAGCTTCCCATTGACGCTTGTTTTGCCTCATTTGGTCAACTAGTTTGAAAATGGTACTTCTTTGAAGTCTCATCATTTATCTAATCTGGGTTAAAAATGCATAAAATGTACAATATTACATTTTATAAATAAATTAGTTCAATAATGCATTCATTTTAAATATTAACCCGTAGTGAGTTTTTACTGACTTTTTTCCATTTCTAGTTATGTAGCCAAATCATGAAACATCGGGATTTTAGTAATCTATTCTAATTTTTAAAATAGATCACTAATCTCGAAAACCTAAACATCCAAATGGTTGTAGTTTATTTTTATTATTTTTATTTATTTTTCAAGCGACTGTAGTTTAGATAATTTCATAACTTAACTAAATTTCAATAAAATAAAATCAAAATAAAAAATGATATTAAATATTAATTTAATTTAATTAAATTAATATATAATTAGTTTAATTAAATTAAACTTTAATATATATATAAAACTATTTCGCAATCGAGAGATCACATTGGGACTTTTCCATCGCATCGGAGGTTTCATATGTGACAAGTTTAATGAACCCCGACCCCTCCTGATGCCGATCACTGATTAAACAAAAGTTTTATTACATTACATTGGAGATTATTTATCTAAAACCCCGATATCCCCTCATATCCCCGATCGCCAATCCTTAAAAAAGTCAAAGAGCATTTGGTTTTTACATAAACTTTGGTTTTACTTAATGCTTCAAATTCACTCATTCGTGAGTGAGTGAATGAACATATGGTGAGGATGGTTATAATTTAAAATTAGTTTAAAGATTTAATATAATAAATTAATTAAATTAAATAAATAAATTAATATATAAATTTAATTATTTAAATTTTAAATTTTTTATTTTTAGATTATTATTTTAGTTATAAATATTTAATATATTAGTTTATTAGATTAATAAATAAGTTGTTAAATAATTAGTTTAGTTGATAATTAATAATTAAATTAGAATTAATTATAACTTTATTTAGGATTAGATTTTTAATTGAAATTCTCTTTTTTAGCCCAACAACAAAATTTCCAGATTTACATCCGATTTGATGCATCAACTTTGGAGGCTCATGGATTGAGTTATACTTGGGCAAATGAGGCCCAGGACAGCTCATTGGAAAGATCAAATCAAGGAGAATAATTCTGAGGAGGTTTCACTAACAAATTTGGTCATTTATTGGGTCAAAAATCAAGCAGAAAAACAAGCTACGAATTTCTAAAACAAAACCAATTTTCTGAGTTTTATTTTCTGCATTTTCATTTGTCCAAGCCTCTTCTCAATGCAGATCCCTTCGTCAATAATATCCTTGGCCAATCAAACCATCCCATGCATCAATAGAAAGCTTACATTTTATTTTCAATTATTTATTTAATGGAATTTGATTGGATTTATTTTAAATGCCAATAATGATATTTTGATTTTATTGTTGCATCGTAATTCATTTTGATTTCTTTTTGAAGGAAAACAATAGAAGAAATATGGAGAAAATGATCTAAATCAATGAGAAAGTTCTAGCAATTAAAGATTGAAATTTTGAGCAAATAAAATTAGATTGGGCAGATTTCTCTTCAACAAACTTTCCTCTCAAGAATTCCTTCACAAATAGTATAAATAATAGATTGTAGAATGTAATAAGAGGCTACTCTCCTCTGCAATTTTAGACTTCTAAAAGAACTACTGTAATAGGAATTTAGAGTTGTAGGAGGGAGGAGAGAAAATCTCAGATCTGGGGATTATTGAAGATTTTTCCTTTGTACCTTGAATTATGTATGAGAGGCATAGTTTGCACTACTCTAGTTTTGAAGGCAGAAGTTCAAGCAATGTAAAGGATTGTTGGAGACCAAAGTCAGAGAAATGGATGTAATAAATTGGTATTTCTAAAACTACTGTTTCAAATATCAGTTTCATTTTTATGGTAACAGAAATGTTCCATTTTATTCATGTTTTTGCACTTTTGTCAATATGGGTAATTTGTCTCAATGTTGTTATTACGTATCTCTGTTCTTATGGATTAAATTCTAATTTCTGAGTAACTACTTGCTCAGAAATCTATCTTATAAAAATGATTTATTAAATAGTAATGTGTTATGAACTATTTTTGCATATTATTGTTTAATTATTGGATTTATTGATTTGGTAATCAATATCATTTTTGTGAACTACTTCATGGAATGTTGTTGGTTTATTATTTCAGTTGATAGGTCTCAGTAGGATGTATTTTGGTATCCATAATGTCAGTTAATTGAACTACTTCATTAATTTGATATTCATTATAAACAAGACATATTTAAATCCCAATACTTTAATTATCTTGCTCTTAGTTGGGTTAGATATATATTTTCCTAATTAAGATAGGATTAAGATTAGTTTCTTTTTGCTTGCATTATAGAATAAGCTCGCATTTAGATTAAATTCTACATTTTTAAGTCCTCTTCTCAAAGAGGCAAAACTTTAGTTGTGGTTTGGTTGAACCCAAATCAGCCTAAGGGTCATTCTCTTGCCTAATCAACAAGAAGAAGTGATATGATATCCCTGTCTATTGGTAGTTAAAGATACATCATAAACCAATAGCGGTAGGGAGAAGGTAACTGGACCTAGTTAAACCAGTCAGAGCCACTAATCCAAACGGAAAAGGAGTTGCTTTAAGGTCCGGACTAGGTGGTTATCCCCCATTGTTGTTGCAGCGATTTTCGAGGCATCAACACCACCAAACCCCATGAGAGGGATCAAATGCAAGAGTCCACAAGTATGTAGAAAATCTATCATGTGAGTGTTTCTCCCTACACAACTCATGTCACCTCCTCGCACTAGCTCGAACAATATATACAATCTGTCTAGGTAACTTCAGCACTCTCCCTCCAATGTGCAAAGGTAACCTAATTGTATTGTAGGGCCCATCTACGTAAGCCTGAAGAAAGCTACTGAATGTAAGTACTGCATCTCTGCTAGCTACCTGTGCATCTATCTGCCCCCTGTTGATGGCAGACCCAAAAGATGACTTCCCATCCTCCTCCATGATGGGCTCAACCAGAGTCTCGAGCTACCCCACCACATGTACCTCCTCAAGCATAACATCCTCATCTAGCTCACGCTTCTTATGGTGCTCTCCATGTTGTTGGATGTAGTTATTATCTAGGAAGTCTGTTATAGCTTTGGGTACCTCTGTGCCTATTGGCACCTCATCAATGGATGGTCCTATGGGTGTGTGCCCAACTATCTCCACCAATGTGTCAATCAGTTATACCAAAGGAAACTCCCACAAGGGTGGCTCTTGTGTCACGATGTGTTCATCTATGTTCTCCTCACAACCCTGCATGCCCTCAACCTTATGTTTGGCCTCCTCATATGTGGCCTGATGTCTAAAACCAAGTCTCCACCAGCAAAATCATCTTCGTGTATAACATGATGGTCCAAGCCTTGAACTATACTTCTCCTTCTCCTATTCATCCAAGGAATGAGGCATGGTATGATGGTCAGATAGACCATACATGTGGGTGTTGTACTGTTGGGATGCACATGTATGTATTTGGCTCTTGTGTTGGTTATGTATCAGTCGTTGCATCCCCTTTAGAATCTGTTGGTTCTGCCTCACCAATTGTTGGCTCTACCTCAACAACTCCTCCATGATCTTGCTATCCTCCCCACAACTGGCCAAGATCATGCTCTGATACAACTGTAATGTTCCAAAGTAAAAATTTATAGATATAACAAAGACATGCAACAATTACAACACATAAATTTACTTAGTAAACACACATGTAAACATAAATTTGCCTGGAACACCAAATGGGCCAATTTTTATTAATTATAACTGTTGGAGTACAATATGAGGTGGAAGGAGTGCACCTGGGCTTGCACAAGGAAATATACATGTCTTAGGTGGATGATAAAATAATACCTAGCTGATGTAATCTTTGTTGCCTCCAAAATACTGTGTTGTCCCCTAAAAACTGCTCTTCTAGCTGACTTCTAGATTTGATTTACCCCCTCAAAACAACCCATAATTTTTTGTAACTCTGGAGATGTACACTCTAAAAACTCAGAAAAGCCCAAAACGTGTTTTGTCTGGTTTTGACTTGGAAATTTCGACCCCTTGGGCATTGGCCCTCCTCCAACACTGGATTTACCCCCATAAAACAACCCAAAATTTTCTGTAACTTTGGAGATGTACTCCTCTCCAAAAACCTAGAAAATCCTAGAAAGGGTTTTTCCTAGTTTTGATTTGCCAATTTCGACCCTTGGGGTTTGGCCCTCCTCCAACACTGGTGCTCACTGCCTACAATTGAAAATGCTATAAGACTGCAAACCACCCCAAATTAGACTCCCAATAATCTCTTTGCAACCCAACTCCCAAATCCACCTGCTAAACCTCCAACCAAGATCTCCCTCTCTAGTGACTCCGCAATCCAGAGTGGAGATGACGCAGTCCCTCCAGCCTGCAATTCGAATTGGGTGTATGGTTGGATCTACTGCTAAAAATTCTCCTCTAGAAGATGACAATTTGACATGGGCAATGGAATCCCTCATAGGGTGACACTTGAAGTTGATCGAAGGTTGGGGTGAGCTTCACTCCTTGGGAAGCTCTTGTGCTGAACAACACTCCATAGCTTAGCTAAACAACCAAAGAAACAACAAAATTCTTCAAATGATCAAAAACTCTAAATTATGCTCACTTCTTTCTATTTATTCTTGCTTCATTGGGCCCCACGTGTGGCCCCATCAAATATTTCAAATCCACACTTAGGAAAATCGAGCTTCCTCCAAGGGGTGCGTATTTTCTGTGGGTGAGTGGCCCCCACAATCCACTAAAAGGCACATCAACCCCCTTTCTCCTAAGTTCTTCCATCGAATTTGCATTAAGCCAAAAATAACAAAATGGCCAAAAATGGTTTCTCCTCACCTTGGGAAAACAATTAGGAAGGGACATTACAAAAAGCTATTTCCATTTCACTATTATTGAATTTGTTTTCGGCCTTTGGCCCATAGATTTGGTTTAATTTGAAAAATATGAGTTAAAAAACTTGTTTGCATACCAAAACTACCTTGTATTTCATTAAACATCACATATAAATACAAAAAGTATTGGTTCAAGATATAAATTATATCTTAACCATACAATCATCTGGTTGAGAAAATATCTCAACAAAACAACAAAATAGGAGCAGCCTATATTAGTTGGACTAAATATCTCAGATCCAACCAATTAACAATCACATAACAATTACATTTAATGTTGAATATCAATTAATGCACAAGACAAGTAGGAGTTAGTTCTCCAAGTCCCTCCCTTAATGAGTACTTGTCTTGATCTTTTCCTCTACACCGTCTTCATTAGCTTCTTTAAACATCTTTGAAATCTCATAGAGCCAAATCCATCAAGTTGTCTCATAACCCTCAGAAAGGTGTAGTGAGCAAACTGGATTCTTGAGTTCCACTCTCGAACTCATGAAACATGGATCTCCTAAAGTAAATTACTGAACAACATCCCAAGATGCCACATAACCTCACCAGAAGACCATTCTCACGTCTTCAACAAATGAGGCATCCTTCCATAGATCCATAACCGTCAAGATATCTAGAAAACCATCCATATTGAGTTTTACACCACTCAATCTCTTAAAATAATTGCTTCAGACACAGTTGATTATTGATTTGCAATAACTAAACTGCTAGTCATTCTATGGATGAGCTCCCATCTACCGAGGTACATGAGTACCAACCACTGTACTCGCCAGTGATATAGAAGAGTGGTCTAGATACAAAATGTATCTAGAGTTAGGTTTACAACTGACCACCTTATGTGATTTTGACAGTTCATCATCACAAATTTTACAAACAAATTATAATGCTAATAATTTTAACTACTACACTACCCAAATTCAAAGATTCACAGGATGTTGTGCATTGCCATTATAAAATAGTGTTTACATTGTGATAAGATTTCGCGGTCGTGCACTAACAACAAGTAAAATTCCATTTCACAGATCCCTTACAAATGTTGTGTAATGTCAACACAAATCACAGAAAGGGTAGTGCGACATGGATGAAACTATCATCTCTAGTCTAGAAGCGAACATCCATGACCTTAATTCTCTAACGCCTAAAACAGTTGCAGAGGACAGTATATAGCAAAAACCCCTTTGTCTGCCCATGGTTTTAATGGGTTTTACATTTTGCTGAAAAATGGGCAACAACCCCAACAATAAAATTTCTTTGCATACTAATGTACGCAATGACACTACTCTGTTTCAGAGATAACCATTATCGCAGACCATCAATGGCTACAGAAAAAAGTATACAAAATTACTCACCAAAACACTCTCCATGAGGAATTCGACAACATCATAGGTTCAATTTGAATGATTGAGCCCATCACCAATTCTCTGGATTCACTATCATCTCGTAATTCTTTTCGTTGCAACATTTTAGTTGGATGTGCTCATAATCTGAGTGATATTAAATCTGAAGGATTTGAGAATGATACGATGGTTACTGGTAGTATTAAAGCTCATTGGTGCACGGACAAAGAATCCACTATGATCTATTGCCGTAAGTCTCCATTCATAGAAGTGCTATGCAACTCCACATCCCACATTAAACATGTAAAAACTTCAAAACAATCTATGCTAGTTTAAACTTATTTCTGCAACGCATATCCCATTATCATCAGCCCTCCATTAAGGAGAAAGGCCCAAAGCTCCTAGCTACCAAGTTGAAAAACCTGTTTGCACACCAAAACTACCTTGCATTTTATTCAACATCACATATCAATACAACAAATATTGGTTCAAGAAAGAAATTATATCCAAGAAAGAAATTATATCTTAACCGTACAATCAATTGGTTGAGAAAATATCTCAACAAAACACCAAAATAAGAACTATATTAGTTGGACTAAATCTCCCATATCCAACTAATTAACAATCACATAACAATTACATTTAATAATGAATATCGATTAATAAACACAAGACAAATAAGGGTTAATTCTCCAAATATATGATTGTATTTGTATTTATTTCTAATTCTATATTTTATACTTATTACATTTTCCTTTATTGGTTAAAATTTCATAATGTTAGAAGATTAAACTCAAACTCTCTTGTGTGCCCTCTTACAACCTATCCACTGGTTCAACGACTTACTAATTAAAATCAATTGGACTTCTAGTTATATTTTTTTTTTGAGGAAGTGTCGAGCGAGAAACACACCTACTACTTATCCTTCGTCACGTTGGTGGTTAGTTTATTTTATGTATTTATTTACTTTAAAAATGCATGAATATGTGAGCTTACGTCACGTTGGTGGTTAGTTTATTTCATGTATTTATTTACTTTAAAAATGCATGAATATGTGAGCTTAGCTTATCCATTATGTTATTTTTTTATAATTACATTTTGTAAGTTTATTATTTAGTTATTGTGAGTTTATTTTTTAGTTATTATTTTTAGATTATTCTTTTTAAATAGGCTTATTTTAGTTATTGGGTTTTAGAATTCTTAATTTTGTTAAATGATTAGTTTTTAGAATTATGTGAGTTTATTATTTATTTAATTATTAGTTTTTCGAAATTCCAATTTTGTTGTTAAATAGTTTTGGTACATAGTTCTTAATTTTTAGAAGTTTTAAGATTTATTTTCCTTAACTTCATTAAATTTATTTTATTTACATATAAATTTTATGGTTAATAATTTTTGATGATTAATATTTATTGATTAATAAACTTTATGATAATTAGTTATTAGTTTTAGAATTTTGTGAACCATCTTTTTTTAATTTTATTAAAAAAATTATATTTATATATAATTACTATTTTTTAAAATCAAATAAAAATATGTTAAGCAAACATAAAAGTATTAACCCTACGTTATATCCGTATTTACAATTAATGAATACAAAGACCTAATTAACAATAACAAAAAATAATTTGAATGCTTGATTTTTTATTTATTAGAATCACATTTCTTTCTTAATTTTATTTTTTCACATATAGCTCTTATAATTAGTAATTATTAGATTTAGGTTATTTACATGAGTATGATTTCTTGCACAAATATTTAAAAATCATGACGTAAATATTGTAACTACATCCAGAAATTATAACAAAAAAATTTAAAACAGTTATACACATGGCAGAAAGGCTACAATAAAACCTCCAAAATTATAGTTCAATCAAATATTTGAAAAACAAAATTTTCAATAATATTGAAAAATAATAATTATTTTTCCAAAATTAGATATTACCATTTATATTAATCAATACTAAACCAATTCTGGTAAATGAACTAATCCTACTTGATAAAGGCTCATAAAAACTTATTTATTTTCCTATTAATCTGCAATTTATTATATGAAAATACCACTGATTTATTATATGAAAATACCACTTGTTGATAGGGACTCATAAAAATTAGAAAAACTATCTTAGAGATATTTTTGAGATAGAAGAAATTAGCAGATATAATAAATCTGAGATTTTATAATGCCGTAGAACTACTATTATATACGATGCTATCAAAGGTGTTTAGGTGCCATGCTTATCATCAGTTCAAACGTTTATTTAATTTGGTATAGACACGCACGAAGGTTATAAACCTTCCTCTTAATACGTTAAAAAAGTGAAAAAATATCATGAAGATTTTAAAAGGTCGTCGTTGAGAATATAATTTAAAATTGAGTCCATTAAAATAAAATTCATAATTAATTTTTTTTATTCAAAATTACTTAATAGTAATTATTGAGTTCGGTCTATAATTCAATAGATAAGTTGAAATGCGATTCGTTTATACATTATAAAAATTAAGAATAAAATTTAAAATTAAATCAATTTTAAAAAAATCAATACTTCAATTTTTTAATTCAAAATTAGTTAATAATTATGGAGTTTGGTATACATTTAATGTGATTCGTTTATATTTATACAAATTAAAAAGAATTATTATATTTAATTAGATGTTGTTCTTGTTGTGTTTTTATTTTCCTCTCATTATATACTACGGAAATAACTTTTGGACATTAATCAATTATATAAAAGTAAAGAAATAAAAAAATGTTTGAATAAAATAAATAAAAGTATTAATGAAATAAAATAAAACCATTATAATTATAAATTAGAATATTTTTCATTCAAATTATATTCAATCAAATAAATAAAATAAAATATAGATTAATTCATAGTTTTCTCCCATGGTAACTTAAATTAATGTAGAATATTTTATAATTTGAATTATATAATTATACAGTTAAATAAATTAAATTATAGAATTTCAAGTTTTTATAGTCTATGGACTTTTACATGGTTTTGGAAACCCAATGTTTCTCCCATGGTATTATTCTTTAACTATCAGACTCAAAGTTTTGTCATGCCATAGTTTTTGGAATGGTTTTGACAATATTTGGTTTTTACCCATGGTATTCTTCTTTCATGTAACCTATTTAAAAATATAAATTTCTAATGAATTTTACTCTTATTCAAAAAAACAAATTTGATTTTGAGCGGCACTCTACAATTAAAAAAAATCATGTAACATATTTAAAATATAAAATTTTAATGGATTTTACTTCTATTCAAAAATTGATTTTGAACCTGACTCTACAATTAAAATCATGTAACCTATTTAAAATATAAAATTTTAATGAATTTTACTTTTTTCAAAAAAACAAATTTGATTTTGAACATAACT